>QEQW01000719.1:0-12889 GCA_004016085.1 Claviceps quebecensis
TGTTGACTTCGGCCTTCGGAGCAAATTGAGCGTTAGAGAGCTCAACAAATCCATCGGGACGTTTCTCAGGACTCGACCCATTTCCTTTCCCATGTGTTCTGGGACTTCATTGAACACAAACCGGAAGGATTTGGCGGCATGCGATACACACTACATGCCATTGATGTTCACACTCACTTTCATTGGGTTATTCCCACGGTCAACAGGTCCAATGCCTTCAAGGCAGTTGCTGCGTGGAAGACTGGCGCTATGCTGAAAGCGCCGGGCTCATAACCTGTGAGACGGGAAAATGATGATGATAGAAAGGATCTGACCACCTGTGCGGAACAGAGAGGGCTATGTACATGCGGGCAAAGGCCTAAGGGGCTAGGAGGACAGGTGATGCCTAACATGTGAGGCTGCTACATCCAACAATTTCCATGCGTGCAGCGTTATGCTTGGAAGTTGGAACCAGCTTTCGTCAGCGGGGCACTTACAGGCAAGCGAATCTGCAGACCTGATTAATTATTACCTGAAGGTCACAAGAGCAGACATCCCCTCGGTCTCTAGACCATATATCGGACCACGGCCGCGGCCATAATGAACTATTGCAGTGCCTACCTATACCTGTCACGGCCTGTCTGGCTACTTGCTTGGCTATCTTCTCTTTAGCCGCTGGTTCGGACTGACGAGCCACGAACTGCCCAGCTAGGTGCCAAACTCTCCACCTCTGTGCAGTGTTCGCGAACGCAGGCAGATAAGACACGTCGCCGAGTTGTCCCGAGAAAATTTCGGTGTGTCTAGGGACAGTTATCTTGCGAACAGTGTACGGTCAATGCGCCCTCGACGCTCAAGATCGAGCAGTCCAGGCCACTCGTTCAACCCAGCAGAAACCTGTTGCACATTTCTGGCGTCTTTGTCCTGACAGCTATTGCCTTCAAGATTCAACAATGCTGAGAAAGCCGTGCCTCGTCCGCCTGCGGATTTGATCTCCGTTTCATTGATGACTTCTTGAACACGAAAATGGCAAGCTGTCGCGGGGTATGTAGGGGTATGTACAAGCACGCCCAGTCTTTTGTGCAACACAAGCATGACCGTTAATGCTACTGTTTGAGGACTAATAGGGAAGCCGACCGTAAGCTCAAGCATCTGGAGCTGTCCACGAAACTATTTCAACCTTGGGCGAGCCTGCTTTAGCCGTTTCCTTGTGTTTGATCGTCCCAAGCTACAAGACCAAACTCCTTATCCTCCACCATCACTCCACGATACCCAAATTGAAGGCAAAAGGGTGAGATAGTTCACAGTTCAGTCTTTCTTGTGTCTACTACTCACCCTTGTTTCAACTTTCCTCGCCATGGCTATGGGTTCCACAGGAGGAGGAGGCAGTCTACAGGTCCAGCCGATACAATTACAGCGTTGGTCAGCAGAGGAAGAGTATTTTCTGGTCCGCTCCAAAGAGTCCCATAGGAGCTGGAAGGAAATATCGAAAACTTTACCTGGGAGGAGTGTCAATAGTTGCCGAGTGCGTTATTACGAACTCAGGAACCGACGGCGACGGGAGAGGGGCGAAGAAGCCAACAATAAGCTAGCCAGATTATATGAGAGGTAAGCAAGCCATGACACACCGAGCAAGGCAACTATAACATAAAAAACGTGTTCTTCACACAACTTCTCAATACTCACGTGCCTGTTAGGGGCAAAGCGGGTATGTGGGCGCCAATTGCAGCAAGAATGGCGGTAGCGTGGCCCGAAGTAGAAAGGATTCATTGGATCATTGGAAAGGTACAGATGGCGAAGAGAGGCAGCGATGATTCCTTTCGTACCACCCCCGTCAATCTTACACCGCGCCAGGTGTATGACGCTGAGATGCAAGCGAAAAGACAGAAGCAGAATCAACAGCAGAAAGGGGCCACGAGGCCGGGTTCAGGATGGTCTGGAGATGAAGAGACCTTCCTGTTCGCACACAGAAGGTCTGGTGTATCTTGGGATGATATTTCGAGGCTTTTGCCTGGGCGGACTGCCACTGGTTGCCATACGCACCATTTACAACAAAGCACAACAGGACCTGCATGGCCCCAAGAACGCAAAAATGAACTATGCAAACTGTATGAGAGGTAAGTAATGATCTACCTAGCAAAACAAGCATACATTCTATAATTTTGTTTGGCTTCCACAACCGCTAAGCGCTTGGGACTCACACATTCATTAGCCTCAAACCAAGTATGTGGGCCAAGATTGGAGAAGAGTTGAGGGTTCCGTGGGAATGTGCTGAATGTATGCACTGGCGTCTTGGAGCGGAGAGAATGGCGGAAAGAGCTGGCGTCCCACTGAGCGCTCAGGCCGCCTTCAGACTTGCGCCGCTTCAAGATGATATCGATAATGCTGAGGTATACCAGCATCGAAATCATGAACATGATCAATCATCACGTCCTCCTCAGCGCCCTCAGTCTGAAACTGAACCAGCGCTCATGGCGCACGTGGGACAGCTCGGACGTTATGTGACATTGCCAAGTTGTGCGGAATTTATAGCTGACGTCGATTTGCTCTGTCGACCTCCTCAAAGAGAGACATAGAGAAGGCGTCCTACCTGTGGGAGCCTCACAAGGCTCTCTCTCTCAGCCGTGCATGGCTTTGATGGGAATGGGGCCGCGCATAATTCAGGACAAGTTGTAGCGAGCTCAAGTTACAGTAGTTACTGGGGCCGACTATGTTAGTGCAAGCAGAGTCGCTGAAGTTACAAACAGTAACAACCACTTATAACAGCATTGGCAGGATTCGTCATTCAAGGTACTCAGTATGAGGCAGTACTGTAGTATGAGAATCTCAGTTTCTCAAGCAGACAGAGCTGAAGCATGATGAAAGCTACCAATACACTCCCTACCCAAACATTATATATCCCTAAAACGGTTATAGATTGGGCACAAATCATGGGCGCTATAGTAGAATATTCAAGACCCAAGGGTTCTAATGCTCGAAGCAGATCAAGTGGATTGAAATGGATATGCGTTGCTGTTTTTCCGATGCTATCCATTTATCCAAACGTAGGAAACTTGAAACTACAGTCTACCTATCATTGGACTGTTCGAACAGACAGGGAATCCGTCTCAATTTTAGTCATGTCGGTCAGGCTAGGTCAATATCCTGACGGCGTCGTCTTCGAAGGTCGAGTCCGCTCTGGATACGGGCCAACGGCAACGCGGAGGGTTACTATCTCATCAAACTTGGAATTCTCGACTTCACAGCGCAAGGTAGTGGAAATAGAAATTGAGCACGGTTCGTCAGCATAAGCGCGGCCAAATCTCTCTATAACCAGATTGAAAGAAGAAAGTCGATATAGTCCAGTCTTTTGTGTGGCTACTACTCACTCTTGGTTCCTCGTCGTAGCTATGGGCTCCCCAGAAGGAAAGGGCAGTCTACCCTTGGAATTGGACAGCGGAGGAAGATTGTCTCCTTCTTCGCTTGAAAAAGTCCCGTAAGGAGTGGACAGAGATCTCGAATAGTATACCTGGGACAAGTCGCGCTAGTTGCCAGAGGCATTATCACCAACAATGCACATACACACATACAAAGAAACCGCGCGCGTGCCTACTATTCGCGAAGCTACCCAACAAATACATAACAACAGAACACCAACAAAATGAAAGGAACAATATCCCCAAATATACGGAATACAGCCCTAGGTACATATCAATCCTGACATCAAGATACATGTATCCCTAGTCCGCTCAAGAAATGAAAAAAGATCAATCCCAGAGAATTCTCACGCAATGCATGCTCACTCAGCTCCCCGGAAGATGGCGATATGTGATGGCCCTAGCCCCTATCCCGTCTTTCGTGTATTGCTCTTCTTGGCACCCATGTGCCGAGCTTGGAGTGTATTCCACGAAAGAGACACGGGATGTCTGTGGTGAATTGTGGACCCGTGATTGGGCGCACCATTCTGGCTGCCTGCCAGTATGTACACAGCTTATGCAGAGGCGGACGTTGATTGAACAAAGGGGCAAGGGAGATGAGCATCAGCAGCGCTGAGATGCTCAAGACGAGTAAAATACCGGGTGACGAGTGCCGAACGACGAATGCAATGGGGCCGGTGACAGGTGACAGCGCCCTGATGTTTCGCCATTTAGCTGAGGCCAAAAGAAGTCATGAGGTCACTCAGTACCCCATTTCGATCCACCCATCTTGGATAAAAGCTAAGATAAAACGAATCAAGTCAAGGCCTCAGGATCAAAAAGCCCCCCGAGGCCCCTCGTTTCCGTAGCCCCGCCCATTATAGTTCGCCACCGGGCCATACGTCCCCCGATATTCTCGATCATTCGCCGGCACAGACGGCTGCCGATGAATCGATCCTAGCGGCGCCGCCCCATCAAGAAGGCCTTGCGCGTCGTGGGCCCCCGTCGGCGTCAGTGGCCGGTACATGGGACCGCCCGAGGGCGCGACAGGGGCGCCAAAGTCATTGCCTTTGGCGTAGTACCTCTCCACGACGTCGGTGCGGTGGCGGCTCTTTTCGTTGAGATCGCCCGAGACGGCGAACATGGATTTCTCGGGGAAGGGGGTTCGGTCGAGGAAGATAGAAGTTCGGGCGTCGAGGGGAGTGAGGTTGTCCATGTCTCGGCGGATTTTCTCTATTCCAGGAGTATGGTCAGTGAGACATGAAATAAAAAAGGTACCCTTTCCACTTGAATCAAAGAAAAGGGGGGGCAATGAAAGTTGTCGAGACTTACCAGCTTCCTTTCTGCGCTTGCGATGAGGGTTCATCGTGCAGCACACAGTAAGAGCATTCCAAACAATGAGAATCGCCAGCGTAGCAGTCAGAGTCGACTGAACAGCAATGAGCACAACACCCATAACCGTCTTGGTCGTCTGCTTGATGCCAAATTCCTCAACAAATACCAAGATGCAGCAAATAGACAAGACGCGCACGGTCTGAATTATGATGTTGATAATGTTGCTGGAGCGTCGCTCAAAGGGCCGGCTCCAGAGCAGCAAGCAGAGCATGAGCCCCTCAATCACCACCTGGGAGATGGTCTGGGCCATTCCGTGACCGTCTCCGGCAGCAATGGCAACACCCTTGGCGAACATGTAAAAGATGGTGGGGACGAAGAGCCACCAGTACTGCTTCTTGTATGCGTCGTAGAAGAGGGAGTACTTGACCCAGATGGACTTGTCCGAGTACATGGCGTCAACGTCGCCTTCTTTCTGCTTGAGTTGATGCACGACGGACCATATCTTCCAGGTAAAGAAGCCGAGAATGCCGGTGAAAATGGCGAGGGTCACGCCAGCCAGGGTCTTGGCTACCGCGGAGTCTCCCCTTGTGAATTGGAAGACGCAGTATAGGACCCAGATGCCATACAAGAGCATGATGAGCGAGGTGATGGTGCGCGCAATAGATCCCCAGTAATGCTTGCGGAAGCCCTTGAGACTCTGGGGAAAGCTGCCGAATAGAGCCCATGTTTCCAGAATGACCTTGACGAGAAGAATGCCGAGAACAATGGTGGCGATGACGATGGCCACGAGGAGCAGGGCGGTCATGAAGATGTTGGATTTGGGCACCAGCAGCTGCTCGGCAAACGCCTGGATGCCCTTGACCTTGTGCTGTAACTCATTCGAGTCGGGCCCACTGGACGCAGGCTCGGTCGAGTTGACCGAGGTTTCTATTTCACGCGAGGCCAGATCCACAAAGGCGTCCACGGCTCTCTTGAACTTGAAAAGGCCCTGGTTAGGACTTCGGGTTGTGCCGTCGGGAAAAATCAAGGTGGCTTTCTCTAGATAGGAATAGCTGTCTTGGTCCAGATCACCGCCCGTGTGCGATCGGAATCCGTCAATCGCGGACTGCATGCCGGACCAGGGGATGACAGCGGCGGAAAAGGCAAAGTTCTTGGCGAAGCTTCGGTAGATTTGAGGATATTGGACCGACAGCATGCTGTTCATGGCCATACCTTGGAACCAGCCCATGGTTTCCGAAAAACTCGGGCTCACAGCGGCGGTTGCCATGCCACTGCTACCGAGAGAAGCAGTGCCGCCGGACAGCGCGGCGCCGAGAGCAGAAATACCTGTCATGACCAATGCTGCGCCTGCGATGCCGGCAGCTATATAAGACACGGCGGTGACATCGGTACTCTTTCCGTTGGTGACATCCGACTGGAAACAGGCCACCACTTTCTTGTCGTCCGAGCCGATGAGCTGCAAGGTAGCGTGTGCGGAAATATCGGGGACTTGGAAGGCGATGCCGGGCACCATGTTGGCGAATTGAGCGGGTATTTGTTGGTTACCTCGAGCGGCAAAGGTGCCGACAGGTAAAGGGCACAGACGTTCAAAGTAGGTGGATTTGTCGCAGGGATTGAAGCTGTTGGAGTAGACTGTGTTGCCATAGGCTTCGACTTTGAGCACCGCCGTGACGTTTTGCTCCTTGGTGCTAGAGCCAGCGACGTCGAAGCTCACAGTCTTGTTTTCATTGTTGTAGCTGATGTCGACCCTTTCCATCTTGACATTGGGGTCGGATCCGCAGTCGCTGAAACCATTCGTCTTGAGAATCTGGCCGCCCAAGACCTGCGGGGTCATCAAGCCCAGCAAAGCCACGCCAGTGGCGGTCCTCCAGCTTCTCCATGATGTTTTGGTATCGCGAGCCATATTCACGGGTTGGAATTGAATGTGTTGACTGGATTAGGACTATAAGATTGTCAACGCCTGGTGTAGCATTCCTCCAGGTGCGTTGTATGGATCCAGTAAAAGTTGCGCGCTATGTTGAAATGCCGACAGAGGGCAAAAGGGTGTCGAGTATAAAAACGAGTGGCGACTGGTACTATAGAAACCAGCACTTAAATATCCAAAAAAAAGTTGTTTGTTGAATCGGAGGAAAAACGTCCAGCGGTGGAACAAAGAAATGTCAAATTTGCCAAGGATCAACCTGGTTAGAAGTGAAGTAGACGTATATGGTATCAGAAAAGACAGTCGAAGCACGGAGAGAGATTCTTTCAAGTTCTCTCCCCGTTCAGTCTGCGAAGTCGTCGAGCGGAACCCGAGGGGGCGGGAGTTGTCCGTGACAGAATACGAAAGATCGAGGGACCGGTCGAAGGCTACGGCGCTGGTATACGTCGCTAATTCGTTCTCGAAACGGCGGAAGGCGTCAATCGAAATCGCATGCAGTCGTGGTCTGGACAGGAGAACACGTTCCCAATGCAGAATCAAGAGCGAGCGTGAATAAGGGGGTGGAAAGGATGGATGCGAATCGTGGTGGTGCACAGTTGAGAAAGAAGGCCTCGCGAATGCGCAAAGGTCGGTCAATGGCACAGACACAACGCGAAAAATGCAGAAATAAGGAATTGGCTAATAATGATGGACAGAATGCACACAAAGAAATCGGGGCAGGCAAAATGAATGCGTGAGGATGATGAGGAGGGAAGAGATGGCCCATGGCCACGGCGTGTTGACTGGATAATGGCAATTACTCCAAGTATCTAACCAGGAGGGGGTCGTAGTGGTTTTGGGCCTTGTCAGGGGAATGAAGTACAGTGACGGAGACAGGCGTGGAGAGTATACGTGATGAGGCTGTACTCGGTACTTAGTGTGCAGGGGCCCTAGGCTAGGACACCGGGATGCGCGTGGCTCGTCACCAAAAGACACGCGGAGGGTGCCACACTAGACCCACATAGGGGCAAGCGAGTCCACTCAAGAGGCAGCCCGGCTCAAGGCACGGACGTGCCAATGCCAAGCTGCTCGTTCGAAATCTGTCTCGCATGATTATGTAATACACACGCGTACGAAGCACCTGTAAGGGTAAGTCGTACTCCTTCAAAAACTCTATGAGTCTGTGTGGTTGGCGTCACCGTTGGAGCGCAGTGGCGTCGTCTGTTTCGTGGCGCATGGCGTGAAACGGCGGCCACACGGCCCTTTTGCCTTCGAGTCCTCGATGAACCGCCTCTTCGTGCACTCCGGCTCGAGACTGTACGTATCAGAAGGTATGCGCTCTGTACTCCGTACGAGGAGCATGAGAGGCATGTCTACGGAGTATCTTTTCATGAGTTTAGAGCACTCCGTATCTATGCTCTGTATCATCTACAGAGTTTTGTATGTAAATTTGTAACTAATCAATCAATCAATCATCCATTTATCCATCTAGTCACGACTCACCTTCGACTCCGTACTTCGTACAACTCTCGCGCGTCAATCACCTGGTCATCCGTGCACTTGTTGTCTAATTAGTAAGGTAGGTATGTACCCTCCTTCATCTGCCATCTCAGCAACTCTGACATCATCCATTATCATCGTCTACAGTGTACACGTCTATATCGTCTACATGGTACATATTCACCAAATATCACCATCAACAAACCATCATCACACTTCTCGCCGAGTCACAGAGCAAAGTGGATTCCCTCAAGATAAGATCCCTTCTCCGGGGTCCCTTCCAAGAAATCCCTCCCCCTCTCCTCATTTCCACTCCCCGGCCACCCCCTTGCACTGTGCAGGCTGCATG
Source organism: Claviceps quebecensis (assembly GCA_004016085.1). Classification (NCBI taxonomy): domain Eukaryota; kingdom Fungi; phylum Ascomycota; class Sordariomycetes; order Hypocreales; family Clavicipitaceae; genus Claviceps; species Claviceps quebecensis. Next base: position 8,456 of record QEQW01000719.1, read on the forward strand.
TCCTCAAATCCCACTTCGCTGCCCCACGCTTCCAGAGCCGCTTCCACATACCTAGGTATGTAAACACCACAAAATTTGTCCAGTCGGCGTGCCTACAGGCTGCAACTGTGAAGAAATGATGAGGCAAGATTCTTGTATGTACACGAAAATGGCTGAAGCACTGTCTGAGACACCACATGCACATAGGTACCAACGTCCTACTCCGTACATCTTCAGGCCCAAGTACGGAGTACATACTCCGTACATCCGTGTACGTCCAATGACTTCTCACCAACCCCCATCCATCCACTTCCTCCACCCCTGCACATCCTCCCATCCCCGTCCTATCCGGCATCCCGCCGCCTCGAATTCATTCTGCAGTGTCCTGGACTCCTGGCATGTTGCCCTGTGCGGCTGTGCCTGACCAGCGCGCCATCGGGCTTCAGGCCTTGCAATCCTAGGTCTGTGGGGCCAGCTAGGGCAGAACGATGCTTCACGTACGGAGTATGTACCTAGGTACCTACATACATACTCCGTACATTAGGTACCTACCTACGGAGTACCTATGTATATATGTACATTTGCATACATACAAACGTCGAGACTCATCACTCATATAGAGATGGTATGGTGTCATGCAGTGCAGGACATCCAAAGGGACGAATGTCCGTGTCCGAGACTTCCTTGCTCGGTGTGACTTCTACGTATACTCCGTACATGAGGGAAAGTTTCAAGCCTAGAGAACTGTTGTTTACGCTGTCAAGGACTTTAGGAGCCAGGCGTTGAACGTACTCGGACACTCAAGCGCACAATATCTAGGTTGGCCACACCGTGATTCCGTGACAGACACTGCAAAGGTTGATGCTGAGGCGTGCCGCGTAGCAGTGGGCAGTCCATGAGTCTTCAGAAGACATCGCAATAGGTATGAACGTGCCAACGGTCCGACAGAAATAGCAAATGTGACATCGTAGCTTATCCGCACTGCGCAGTGAAATGAACAGCTTGATGCATGCCTCCCTCCGCGCCAACGATGGATATTCATTCAGGACAATCTTGCCGACTCGGTCCAGGAACGTAGTGGCGGTCGCATACAGAATGTCGAGGTAGTCTAAGAAAGCATTGGCGTCCCATCCGCGAGCCTCTCCGGATTCAAAGTAATGAGCGAGGCGTTTCTGGACCGAGTCGGCAAGTTTGTCCTGAACGAATATCCATCATTGGCGCGGAGGGAGGCATGCACTTTGCCGCTGTTTCAGTTGCTGTCCTCCAGGTTTTCTTGAGTGCAGCGCTGTTCCTTGCTGGCTAACTTAATAACATGACGAGTGCAATCACATGTACAGATGGAGGAGATCGCCTCTACCAGCCACATGAATCATGATACAGCTTATATCTGCGCGAGTGTTTCTGTTGAACTGTTAGCATGTTGTCCGAAGTTGCAACTTCAACTTGCGATACTTACAGAAACGCCACCGGTGTCTCGCGCAACGGCATAGGTATACCTTTGCGACATATCGCGTAGTATGACCTCGGTTTTCGCCAAAGGTCTGCCGCTTGAGTGCCATGGGGTCCCCACGCATGTGCAAAGTCAGACATCCTGACAGCGTTCAAAACACTCTTCTTGCCTTAAAGCATTCTCCAACGTCTCAATTCAGTGTGCTTATGGTTTCCAGTTGGTAATGCCCTGTTCGGTTTTATGTAGACGCTCGGTCCTTCAGGTCAAGATCTGGCTCAACCATTACCTGAAAGTCGCTGTAGTCATTGAATCGGTTTCTACCGCCCTTGTTTGATCCTCGCACGGAACCAGCCAGCCCTTGGATAAGCCACCGATGAAGTATTTCTCGACAAACGGCAACAGCTATGTGTCTACCATATCAACGGGAATGTGCGAGCGAGGATTTAAGTCTAGGACGAAGCCTGAAGGGAGTCATTTGACGGCCCGAGTCATTATCAGCGCCCTTCTATTCCAGTTAATCCCTGCGAGCAGACTGTCGTTGATAGGGTAAACGCAGAGTCGCTGCTGTGTGTCGAGAGAGACCTCGTCGAGAGCTATTTGAAGGCTTGGCCCATGTCAGTGATGACCACATTGAAACCGGAGCCTGCATCTCAGTGCGAGGTTGGCCGGACGTGGTTCAGTTTCCCGGTGTTGATGATGCCAAAGACAAATATGACAGAGCCTTCTATTCTTCGAGGTCAGTAGCCTGGGAGGAACGCAGTATGCACTGTCGAGATTAAGGTCTAAAGGAAGTTTCTTCTCATACAATGGATACGCCCAGAATATACCCTGCAACGATTGCACTTTCGAAAGGAAGCAGTGGTTGAGATTGCTGTTCTGAATCCTACCCGGAGGACGGAGTGGCTCAAGGCTGTGAGACCAACAAGAAAACCAAGCGTGTCTTTATAGATGTGTCGACAACGGAAGTTCGACGGCCGTGAATGTTGAGCGCCAATGGGTCGAGAGACAGACCTTCTTCATACTGCCCGGCCTTAATTACGCGGTAGCTCCATTTCTGATGGGCGCGCTGTGTGCACTTGATGTCGTTATTTTGACTGCGCGGTGATGGCGATGAAAATTTTGCGAGTGTTGTCAAGGTCGTCAAACCGATGTGGCACAGTGCCACGCAAATTTGGTCGCGGCGCGGTGGTGTGTTCCAGGGAAAATGTGGGATCTCGTTTGCAAACATAGAGATTCCTGCTTCGTGCAAATGACATGTACCTGCTCGTATCCTATCTACTCTGTATGCCTACCTTCTTGGCGTGAGAGTATCGCTGCAGGGCGTAGGCATGTGGCATGTGGCATGACGGGATTAGGTATTGTGATTTGTAGCACGGCAGAAAACCAGAATGCTAAAGACTCCAAAGAGCAAGCCGAAGAGTGATAGATAGAAGGGTAGGTATGTAACTTCAACCAGTAACAGGTACAAAGTAAGTACCAGCAGCCTGCAGGCACTCAAATCAGGAACATCAAGCATCAACGCAGCACCGAGAACCACGATCACAGAGTCCAAAACCGCAGGCATGGCCATCGCCAACACGAGTTTCTACAAGGACCAGACCCCCTCCCCTGTACACCGGCGACTTTCTCCCTTGACATGTTTCGCATTCATCACAGACCAGGATTTCTTCATCAAGCCCACATGAATATTTGTGCGTCGTCCCCCATTCTCGTGTCAAGCGCTTCGTGAGCACGCATGTGAACGTGCGTCTACGTGCGGTGTTCTCTCCCACAGGCTGCAGCACGCAGAACCCAACACTCTCATGACAAATTGTCACGATCTACTGAGTACTGGCACTTACACCTGCCAAGGTCATCCGTCCACTGGCATCAACGCTTCGTTATATTCCAATCAACTACATGCTGACTCGGGATCCCGATATCTACAGATTACATAACACCAGGACCAGCCAGTCACCAGGGCCAGAGCCAGGGCCACGGAACTCGGCCCGTTCCCTAGGGCCGAAGCAACCGAGGCAGCTGCTCCAAACACTACCATCGAAACAAGCCGAATATCTAAACGACCAGAAGCAGGAAATGGAAAATAGGACATCAGGAAATGGGAACATCAAAGAGAACATGTCTGTTTCTATAGTTTTGCGCCAGTGATCTTGATACCACGGCAATTTGGCCTTGCAGAAAGAATAAAAAAAAGGGAAAGAAGGAAAATGAGAAAGAGAGACAAAGAGACAAAGACCTCTCAGTGAAGAGATGCACACGAACTGTCTACCGCATAAACACGCGCCCATGCTCATCATCCCATGTGTCGCGCTGCTGCTGCTGCTGCTGCTGTTGTTGCTGGCCGCTCTCCCCCCTCCCGGCAATGACATTCGCTGGAAGCGCATATGAATACAAACCCGTCTCAAACCCCTCAAAGGAATCTCCCCGAACGGTCGCCACATCCATCATGCCATCATTATCATACCCCATGTGGCTGCCAAGCTGGCCACTTCTGTTTGCATCTCCAGCGTCCTGCAGTCCGAGTACATTGGTGCTGTATTGCGGAAAGGGTTCTACATCAGCGCTCGTGGGCATGTATATGAAGGCGCTGTCGCTGTCGTTCTTGTTGGTACTGGTACTGGTGCTGGTGCTATTCCCGTTGTTGGCATCCTTGGAAGAAGAAGCAAAAGAGAGGTAATCGGCCGCATGGACAGACGGTAATGGTATTCCCTGCACGGGCTGAGTGGCGTTGTATCCTGGACCTATCCGCGGTATTTGGGTGAAATTTGATGGTTGGATGCCAAAAACCATGTCCTCAAAGTGGCCATTGTAAGTCTGCTGCTGCTGCTGTTGTTGTTGTTGGTACGATTCAGACCCCGTGGGCAAGACAGGAAACGCGAATGGATTAGGAGGTCGAAGATTGGCGCCGTGCTGACCATCGTAGCTGTGTCGTAATAGCTGTTGCTGCTGCTGTTGCTGTTGCTGTTGCTGTTGCTGTTGCTGTTGCTGTTGCTGTTGCTGCTTCT
>QEQW01000072.1:0-67567 GCA_004016085.1 Claviceps quebecensis
CCCCCCCCCCCCCCCCCCCCCCCCCCCCCCCCCCCCCCCCCCCCCCCCCCACGCAGCGACGCGTCACCTGTGTCATATCTTCTTTTCTTTTTCCTCAAAGTTTGCTATGTCGCAATATCGAAGCTCAGACCTCACGACGTTGATCACATGCCAATGCATCTACCGACATCTTCAACACATTATGAGTCGTGACCAGGACGACCATTGTATTCCGATATTCGCAATTACCGACTGGGCAATTGCTCATTAGCACACTCACCGAGTACTGAGCAACAGTCTCGGCGCCCCATCACAGATGCTCCTTAGATGGTACCGGAGAGAGGCTCTAGTCCAAGCTCCAACTATATATAGACTCTCCCCTTTCAAGTATTGTAGTTAAGGAGTCACGCACAAATACAACACGTTCTCCCCCACACGTTGTGCCGCTTCGGCAATCACTCTCTCAACTACTTCCCAGTTTCGTGGCTAAGAGTCACGCACAATAATCAATACACACTTCATCCCACACCTTGTGCCAACATCCCCTTTCCTCCTCCTGTTATTTTCAAGCCAAACCACCTCAAGAGTCAAAATCTTGCTTGTTCTCTACAATATGGCTTCCCTCATCAATACCTTGGTGCCTTCCAGCACCTACAATAGTTTACCTTTGATTAGCCAAGTTGCTGAGGCACCGAAGGATTACTCCAAAGATCTTGAAATTCTACGCGAACTGCTCAAGAAACATGGAATTCCTCAGGGTGTCAGCGTCAGGCTAATTCACAAACACTTCGATACCCTTGAAGGTGAAGTCATGGTTTTTGACAAGGTATCAGTCCCGGACCATGGATTTGTTCAGATCATGAAGCCTATTATTCCTTCGAAGAACAACCAACTCCGCGGCATCCATTACTTTGTTGATGAGAATGCTTGCCTTCAAGCCTACGAATATGGCAACTACGAAGTACCCGACATGTATGGGTTTGAGGCGTTCTTGGCTGAATTTTGCAGCCTCGTTTCCCAGCGAGGGTTGCCGCGCATCTTCGGACTAAAAAATTCAGCATGAGGATGTCACGGAACAGACAGGCTGGACCGAATATGAGCTCCATGCGAAACGTGGTACCATCATGTTTCCCGATGGTATGCCTATGCCGGATGGGGATGGAGATTACAGTGTCACAACAGAATGGAAGGCGATTTTGAACCAACTCCCCCGAACTTGCAAACATAGTACGACCTGCTGGCACGGGCAGAGCACATGCAAACACTGCAAGCACTGTAACAGGCATCCTGACCAGACAGCTTTCAACGACATCAATGAGACCGGCATTTGTTTAGGCGGACAAAAGATTTTGCCCGGAACACCGGTCCATGATATTGTCGGTCAAGTCATCGCTGCCTTTTGATGAAAGGGGAAGATCTGCTCTACCCAGTCCTTGTCTTTATTCCCCTAACCAGCTCAAGACTGTAGCTAATAAAGGCCAAAATTTATGAGATCAATAGTCAAAGATCACAGATCCGCTAGGTTCGGAAGAAGAGACAACATTGGCGCCAGCTATAGTGTTGTGCTAAAGGAAGACGACAAGGGTTTTACCAAATAGTATTATACCCGTGGTTATAGGGTCTTACACACGTTTCCAGAGGCATCCCCAGATTGGCGTTTTGCGTACCATGTTCTCAAGTCATGGGTCGCATCTTCCTCAGCTTTGCCTCAAGCTGGCGGCATCATGGCTGAACAGGTCAGCTTGTATCTGTCATCCACAACTACATAAACCATTTAGTAGAATACCTTGAGCGGCACTGTCCCTTCTTCGACAAGCCACATATGAATACACAACAGTGACAACACATATTGCATTCTGAGAAACCATCATCATTACTGTCTCGACAACTTTACTCGTACATATTAGAAATTACATCCCCCATGTAACCCATCTCACTCGATATATCCCTATTCCTTCCACATTCCACATGTTCATCCCACATTCACTCCCAAATACCCAACAACGACTTCAGCACGCCCTACAATTCACCAGCGCGCTCCTTTCTCTTCCTCCTGGCCAAAACACGATCACAGCCATATCCTATCCGCACCCGGGGTATAACCTCCAACATCCAACCTCCCCCCCAACTCCCTCCAACTCCCTCCAACTCTCCTTCCCACCCTCACCCATCTAATAATAAGCCTTCTCCGTATAAATAGGAGGCATCTTCCCCTGATCACTCAAATCCTCCGACCACACCACCCCATTCTTCTCATCCAACCACGCCCCCTCATCACTGATAGGAATAACCCGACTCGTAAGCGCAATCTCATGCTTCGACACTCCAAGAGGGTCCTCCGGTACCCACAGCTGCGGCACCACGCTATTAACGCTGGGCGGGAAATACGCATCCCGCTCAAGGACCTCACCCGAGGACTGCAGCTGCGCAAAGTTGATATCATCTTCCTGGGGGACCATGTGGCGCAGGGTGGCATAGTCGGCGAAGAGCCAGGGCTTGAAGAAGCGTGCAAACATGGAGCCCTGCTTCTTGCTCGGGACATCGTTCTCGGCATCGCTGCAAGGGGCGGTTTTGCCGCCTGCGCCGTTGTCGAGAGATGCGCCCTGGGATTGGAAGATGGCTTCTTGGATTTCCAGCGAGCGGGGCAGGCCCTGCAGGAGGGGGCTGATGCTGCGCGTGAAGGTGATGTGGTAGAGGATGGTGAAGACGAGGAAGACGGCCATGAGGGCGGCGGGGCCTGCGGCCTTGACGACGGAGAAGAGGCCAATCATGACGATCTCGCCAATGTAGATACCCGTGAAGAGCTGCTTCAGGGCGCGGGGGTAGATCAGGCCCTGGGTGTCGACTGCGGTTTCGGATACGAAGAGGATGTTGTATCGGAAGGCGAGGTAGAAGAGGAACAGTCCCAGGGTTGACCAGAATAGCATGAGCGGAGCAATGACGGAGTAAATGATGCCTGATGGTCAAATATTAGCAAGTGGCCGACCAAGTTCAGAATATTCTTTGCCTTTGCCCACTGGGGACTGATCCTAGGTCTCGGAATGCGCAACTTACTAATGCAAACCATGTTGGTGTACACAGGGAGCAAACTGCCCCAGAGGATGGCAGACAGGGTCGTCCACTTGGTGTACTTGGCACGAGGGGTGCTAGCGAGGAACTTGTACAAGATTCTGAAGATGAACAATCCAACAACCTGCGTGACAGTGCTAGTCGCAACGGTGATACCCTGCACGATAAAGTACGAAATGTAAAAGTTGGACGTCGATGGCAAAGTGTTGCCCAAAATCGAAAACACCATGGTCGGCTGCTGAGCAATTTTGATGATGGCGCCCGTGGCAGCATCGGCGATGGATCGCCATAGGAAGACCTGCACGATCTGGAAGACAAAGTAGGCGTTTTGCGTGAATAGCTCGGCCTCGCTGTTGGTCTTGCATCCGGCGACTTTGGCGAGCGCGCGCATGAAGACCGGAACAAGGGACATCAAGATGGCGAGGGCGACGGATGGCAGCAGTCCAGAGATGAAGCCCAAGATTTTCTATACGTAACGCACGTCAGCAAGCAAGTACACAACAGCATGAGAGAGAGCAGTGCCGCGGAAGGACAGTCGTCCTGAGTGCGCTGAGGGAGCCGAAAATGTCAAGCAGCAAAAACATACCTCGGGGATGCTCGCAATCCAGGTAAGACCCGGCAGAGTCTGCAAGAAAGAAACCTTGGAGATAATGGCAACGACGGCGACGGGAATGGCCCAGAAGATGATCATGGCGGCAACGATGGCGTACACGGCGTAACGACGCAGGATGAGCTGCCACCACGAAATGGACAGGTTCTTCCAGATGACGTCCTGCGGCTTCACACCAATGACCTTGGGGCCCATGTGAAGAGCTTGGTGATGCGTAATGACCTGGTAGGCAGCCTGTGCGTCGGCTTGAGTGTGGAACTCGACAAACAACGAGCCAACCTTGGTGAAGTTGCCATTCTGTTTCCATTCGGCTTGCGCTCGCTCGATTTCCGGGACGCTCTTCTCCAACTCGGCTCGACCCCATTCGATAGTGTCAACCTTCTTGCCAAACAGGCCCAGAAATCCAAGACGGTGAGACGGTCGCTTCTTGTCGGGTACCCATCTCGAGATGACGTTGCCACCTTCAGAATCCGGCTCAGCAACCTGCTCGCCCTTCTTCTTCAGAGCCTTGGCCCGGGCCTTGTTCACGGCGACAATGAGCTTGACCTCAGCACCTTCCAGCTTCATAGCGACCTTGTCGCGCTCTTCGACCTGTTTGTCCAGCTCCTCGGTGTTGCCGGCGATCCAGACATTCTTGACCGCATTGTTGAACATTTGGCGCACCTTGGCTTCGTCCAGGTACTCCTGGGGCACCGATGTGAAGAGAACTGTTCGAGCAGAAATGCGCTTGGCATAGTGCGGCGTCAACAAGTAAGCCTGTCGCAAGTTGATGTAGTAGATGCACTCGCGGGTGATCATGTACAGCAGGAAGCCATAGACAACCCATCCCACGAAGCAATGGGCGTAAAAGTAATTGGGCTTCCCATCGACGCTCACGTTGCCAAAGGACAGAACGTCCAGCTGGTTTCCGGTGCCGCCGCCAGTGGCATTGATGGGGAACAAGATGGGCCACGTGATGCACAAGCTCACGAAGCAGATGACTGTGCAGACCTTGAGATATCGCAGAAACAAGAACGCGTCAAGCGTCTGGTGCGTGAGCACGTATGCATCGGGAATCCTCCAGAAAGAGCCAAACCAATTCAACAGCCCGCCAGGCATCTCCGGACTCCGTTCACTACACGCCATTAGCTTCTTTGGCTCCAGTAGGCGAGGTGTGCGTCGCACGCTTCCAACACGCTTCAAAGACGTACCTCCTACCACCTATGTAAGTACGCGGCGCATAGAACCGGCGCTGTGATCTCCTGAATATCAAGAAGAGAGCGATCCAGACCAAGGACACCACAAGCACGGGTCCAAGGGTCAAGATCATGCCTGTAGAGCAAGCTGATTAGCATACTGGCGTTCGCAAGAAGTGAGGTAGGTCTCCTGGAAGTGCGCGTAGTTTCGCACGAGATTTCCTTAACAAAGCATCACGTACCCCAGAGCGATTGTGGCTTATTCTTCTCATCGGAGGCATTGCTACCAGCGCTCTCGTCCTTGGGGGCATTCTCGTTGATCCAACTGATAAAGGCGCCCATGCTGGGCAATAAGCAGCTCTGTGCTGCGAAATCGAGCTGTGTTGCGGCTGCGGCACGGTATGCTGCTCAGTGTCGGCGGTTCGCAATTGACCGCGGTGTCGTTGTCGCGATGAGCGTCCTCGGGCGCTGGATCGCAAGTCACTGACGAGCGGAATACAATCAAGAACTGGGTGAGCTCAGAGCGGGCGGAATGCTGGGCAGCCCAGTTTCAAGTACCTCGCGGTACACAAATATCTTGTCCGGCAGATGGAGGATTTTAGCTCAGTATCTTTGGCCCACAAGGACTGAGCCAAATCTAAACACAATGAGGTGGGGGAGGGAGCCAATGTCGCACTGTGTGACACCGTACACGGACGGCTGTCCGCCAGCTGCTTGTGGCTTCACAGACTACAGTGGTGAGTCAGTATGTACGGAGTATGTAGGTACCTGAACCAGTCTGAAGCTAGGGAGGCGCATTGGCTGGCAGTTCCACACGTCATGGAGCTTTGGCAAGCCAAAGAATCAGACCACTGATTCAATTCGAGCTATGTACATAGGTACTGCGACTCTGGACCTGAGAAGAGGCGCCAAGAGAAGCCAACGGAGATGACCAGGGGGAAGGAGCGGAAGGACCGAGCTTGAGCTCCTTCTTTTCTGTCCAACACTCCACCAGTCGTAATACATCTACCTAGGTACACATATGTATGTACATGGTACCTTGGGTAGGTAGGTTACAACTTACAGGTACCTGGAGTCCTGGACTATTGAAATGTTATGGACCGTACGACTGTCCTGTTTTTGGCTGACGAAATTCAGTTCACGCCCTTGCATGTGTTGGCGATTTGTTTCATATATGTATGTAGTGGATGCAAGACAGACATTTTCAAACGATTGCCAATTACTTTTCTGTCGACAAGACCAGACCAGACTGAGCTTCGATCTGAAAATTAAGCTTTCCGCATTGCCATCTTCAAAGAACCGCAAAGCTGACGGCCCCGGCCCCTGGCGCCATGCGGACAACCCACGATTCTCGAACCCCCTGTCCAGCTGTCGGCCGCGCTACGGACGGGGTTGCGCTTCGATTGGCGAAACCAATCAATTGACATCGCGTCCGGGTTGTAGTAGGTATGTACTCCGTACGCTGCAGTTTCACGAGGCTATTCGCAAGGGAGAGATGCGATGTGGTACATACAACCCGATATGTAGGTACTGTGCAGCCCAGGTGCAGCCCGAAGAGTCCAGAGAGATAAATGCATAAGCTTCTGTATACACAGTAATTCGTGCGGCTGTCGGTGATACTGACGAGCAAGGTGGACTTTTTGTGGGAGAAATCACGACAGTTGAGACTGTGCCGCCATTCGTCGCCGCTTTCTCAAGAGGTTGGGAAGTTGTCGGTCTGCGACTTTTGGCGTTGTCGGCCGTGCATTTGACAACGAAACGACTTGCAAGTTGCGACTGTGTACGGAGTACATACCTACCTACATTAGCTCAGGCCAACCTCCCTAGCCACAATGCTCACAGTGCCTCGGCGCTTGAGGATACTGTAATCGTGCGTTCGTCCAACTGCCTTGCCTGGTGTTATGTACTCCGTACAGTCCAGTAGCCTGACAAGATCAGGCTTCATTCATCATGCACTAGCACTGGCAGCACAATGGAGGAATTCGAAGCGCTCTAGGTACTACGGAGTAATAAGTACCTAGTTACCTGAAGTTGCATCCAGGCACCCTAGCAGCGAAAACCATTCGCGAATATGAATCGGATGTGCCTTGAAGCGACAAATCTCGGTAATTACGCGTCGCATCCTACCAGCACACAAAGCGACTTGACTTGACCAGGCACTGGCAAAATCTAATGATAGCATACCTTCACGTTTTTCTCTTCTGAAAACAATTTTGGGGCCCTTGACCCGTAATAAACAGGGCTGCAAGAAGTTAGAACCATTCGGAAAATTGATAACGACCCTTAAGATCCATGTCAAGCTGAGACTGCAGCAATGCCGATCCCAAACTAGGCTAGTTTCATTCTCTCTCTGCTTCTCCCGCCAATCACATACGAGCTCTACAATGCTTCTCTCGAAAAAAAAATGTCAACATTGACGTCACCTGTACAGCACACGAATACATAGGTACCCACGGAGGACATAGGTAGAACGGTAGACGAGCCAACGGAAGCAATGAGAGTTCGTCCCAATGCTTAGCGAAAGCTTATCAACAGCTTCAATCAAAATAAAGCTCGGAACACTTTGGAAGCATCATCTCCACGAGTTTACGAATGCTGCCCTGACTACATACATCAATCCTCGGTTGAAGGCTATTTGCATACACCGTCGTACGGCGTAGGTACATGACGAACGTTCATTATCACTGACACCAAGTACAGCCGCAAACACAAACGATGACCCGAGCATCATGAGGTTTCCACTTTCCGGTAGAGCGCCAAAAAAGTCTCAAGATTTGGTGTGTCTCTTCCAAGGCCAATGCCCTTGTCTTGAAGACATTTCCGCAAGTCCTTTGCGATAGGTAGTTCTTGGAAGCCTCTTTCACGTGCTAGCGGATGCGGAACAAACTCAGAAATGGCCTCGTCTGAAGAGCATAATGAGCTGTCACTGGTCGAGTATGTACAGCGCAGAAAACACCTAAAGCTTTTTGTGCTTGAATCTTCCGAAGCCAATGCCCCCCCATCTTGGAGGAAATTCCGCGTATCAAATTTCAATTGGGAAGCGACATACCTGGTACGTAAAGTCTGAGCACTCTTGCACGTGTTGGCGGACGCAGAAGAGTCGAATAATAGCCTCGCTCTTCACGGGACGAGGGGTCTGGTACAGTGCATAAATACCTCAGATTTGTGTGTTTGCCTCTCTTTAAGCCAGTGCCCTTTCTCGAAGCTTGTTCCGCATAGGTTGGAGAGCTACATGTTGGAACACTCTCGCACCTAGGCAGCGTAGAAGATTCAGACAATGGCTCCGCTTAGAACATCATGAGCAGTCTATGCAGGACAGACTTGATGTCTCTTTCCTAGCGGATCCCTTCTTGAATGGCGTTCTGAGTATCCATCTAGAGAGCTATTCAACCGCTTCCGCACGTCTTAGCGAACTTAGAACAGTTCCACATAGTCACATGATGGCCTCGCTCAAAGCACCACAGGCCACAGCGCAGGAAAGACCCAGAAACTTGAGTCTATGTCTGTTCCAAAGCTTATGCCGCTTCTTGAATTCCTTTTCAAGAAGGCCAATTCGCATCAGTGGAGAGAGCTATTACAACCGCCTCGCAGTTGTTATTGGGCGTCGAACAGCGTCAGGCAGTGGCCCGCCTGAACAGTATGAGCTGTCTAGTATAGCGCCGAAAAGGCCTCAAGACTTGAGTGTACGACGTCGTCAATGCTCATATCCCGTCTTGGAAGAGATTTTGCCAACCGGTGAAAGAGTCTTCTCGCACGTCAAGTGGACGCAGAAGACTTGGGATAGGGCCCTCGATCTGGCAGTCGAAATGACGAAAGGCTGACCACAAGACTCGAGTAGTGGCCGCGGTGCTCTTTCGACAAAGGAGATGGCGCGTGTTTGCTCAATCCCTAATAAGTAATAAGAACTCAGCATCGATCTGTCAAGGGAAACGCCCTGATGCCATTTGAACTTACGACAACTACCAACCTAGAGGGCATACTCTTCCATAGAGGGTGGGATGATTGGATAACAAATAGTGTTAAACCAGGAAGTGGCGAACTCGTGGTGGAATTATCGGAGCCAGACACTGTCACATGCTGTGAATCGATCAACCAACAATCGCAGCTTGCACAACGTAGAAGACAGGCGCAAGCCTATCTAGATTTGTGCATCACGACGCTCGGAGGGGGCGCATAGGCACAACACCCATACTGACGCGGTGGTGTACTTGAGATTGTCAGCAGACTGCTTCTGCTTCGATTGCTATACATCAAGCTCAATGGCTACCTAAATACCTACGCGTACCAAATCACGCGTCTCGGATTTGCTGGGCGCTCCACTTTCCAGCCGGGCCGCGCTCCGTTAACCGGCTCCGACCGTGACGTCACCTGGCCGGCCTGCCCTGCTTATAAGCATATGTGCACCCCGCATACTACATATGCATGTACTCCGTGGCCATCTACACACCTGCAGCCATCGATGTATTGTCATGCGCCAATACGCCTCCAAGGCAGACTCCAGACCAATCGCAGCTTTGCCCTGTCGCAACAACAATAGAGTCGAATCCGCCGCGTAGAGACGCCATGAATCGAGTCTTGGTACCAGCTCGCACAGGGATTCTAGCCAGATGGCTCAACAAACTAGCTCCCGCTCCATCGTATCGGCGCCTGCATCTCGCTCCTCCGTTTCTCCTGGATGACTATGTCCCGCGATATCAGACCCTATCCTCGCGAGATGAGGCCAAGAAGCGATCACTGGCATATGCTCATCTTCGGAAATGCAATCTATGTCCGCGTCTGTGCGGAGTAAACCGATTTGAGACGACGGGCATGTGTCTCATAGGCGACAAGGTCAAGGTCAATGTGGTAGCACCACATTTTGGAGAAGGTCCGTCTGCCTGTTCCTGCATATCACGTTTGCCTCGTACCGAAACGGGATTCGTCCCGAAATGTGCCTCGTCATGACCTCCCTCGACTGTGACTGATGAGTCTGATGGTCGTCATTTTCCCACAAGAACCGCCCTCTTGGCATCAAGGGCGCCACTCCGCCTCGTTCATGGTATAACACTCACTCAATGCTCTTTGTGTGTTTGCCACCCCCTCTTCCGTCCAGGGACCTTTTTCTCCTCGTCCACGGACTGTGTGGACCTGCATCCTGCTTGTCGGACCTGGCTTATACTAGCCGATATTTGAACTTCGGACTTCAACTAACGAGTATACTTGCGGCACACAGAGCCCTGCATACAGGGACATAACGGCAGTGGCGCCGTATTCATGAGCGGCTGCAATCTGCGTTGTGTTTTCTGCCAAAATTTTGACATTGCCCACCAGCGAAATGGTATGGACCTCACGCCTGAGGAGCTCGCAGAATGGTACATGAAGCTCCAAGAGGTGGGCCAGGTGCATAATATCAATATTGTGACGCCTGAACACGTCGTGCCCCAGGTGGCGTTAAGCATTCTTGACGCGAAGCAGCTTGGGCTGAGGCTGCCTATTGTGTACAACACATCAAGTTTCGATTCTCTGGAATCGCTGCAGCTCATGGACGGACTCGTCGACATCTACCTCGCCGATTTCAAGGTGTGGGAAGCAAGTACGGCCAAGCGCCTCCTCAAAACGGATGAATACGCCTCCGTAGCAAAAGAGAGCATCAAGGCCATGTACGCCCAGGTTGGTGATCTCTGTTTTACCCCAGACGGCCTGGCCAAGCGTGGTCTTTTGATCCGGCATCTCGTCATGCCGGGTAAGGAGGCGGAAGGCGCGGAAATCATGAAGTGGCTAGCTTCGGAAATATCGCCCGATTGTTTTGTGAATCTCATGGAACAATATCATCCGGATGCTCATGTGGGAAAGGCGAAGAAGACGAAGGTCCATCACGAGAAACCTCCTGCCAAGACTCTAGGCTGTACTGAGGGCGAAGAAGACGCCGCAACAGAAGAGGCTCGCTATGCAGACTTGAACCGGACTGTGACAGAACGCGAGCTATCCGTCGTAAAACAAGCCGCCCACGATTCTGGGCTGTGGAGGTTCAACGAGCCACCCAAACATGATGGCTTCGCCCTCTAGGTCGTTGGTAGAAATCTGCACATACTTTTTGCGCGCTTTTAAGAATTGAAACGGCAGGAGCCTGGGTCCTTTGTATTTATATCACGACACAGAATCCAGATACAAATCGGAACGGATCTCGGTAGAGTGCTAGAGTGATCCGTGTTGATGGGACAAGGTCAAGACGGTTGTCATAGCTTTAGATCTTCGTTCGTCGATTGGACCTGCCCGTCGCAAGATCAGCTTCGGGCGTGGAACACCTTATCAGCGCCGCGGCTACGATGGGGAGCTAAAAACGATAAATTTGGGGTAGGGGCTGCGAACAATACCAAGGCCAGAGACGATGGCCCCCAAGCGCAAGTGGCGTTACTACTTGTCACATGTGACATTCACACGAAGAGTCAAGACTCGATGAATCTCGACGGGTATTGAAACGCAGGTCGCAGAGTCTAATAAAGGTCCCTGATAACGCTCGCAGCTGAACATTCGTTCGGTTTGCGCGATTATTTTCACCCGCGGAACATTTCTTTCATCCTCAATCCTCGCAGTTTCGGTTCAACCCCCAGCCCGACGACTCGGAAGTTGAAAGCGAGGCTCACAAGCACCAGAAGTTTGATCCAAGACACGGACAGTCGTTGATTTTAGAAGGCTTCGGAGATTCGGATAGCCTTGGAACACCTATCCCGAGGGATCGGAAAGCTTTTGTCCAGCTCTGCAGACATCCTAAGGATGCTGTTGGGTCAGGACACAGAGTCTTCTACTAGTGCAAACCTTTTCTTGCTATACGCAGCGGTCTGTCTCATTATTCACAAGGGAAAGATGAGCACGATACTGTCCGAACAAGGCCACAATGAGCCAACTCCCCCTCCTAGCTGGGCAGACGAGAAGATGGTAGAAGAGGACGAGAAGATGGCTGAACAAGACGAGGAGGGCTCGCATTCCGCTCCCCCCAAACCTGAGAATATCCAGGCCACACCGCCTCGACAATCGACAAAGCAGAAAGATTCGCAACGAGGAGCCGCCCCAATGACATTTCAGCGACACACTTCCCAACATTATCCGCAAAGACCTTCGCAGCAGCTACCGTATCTGTCCTCAGTGCCGCTATCTCCATCGTCGATTCTCCGTCCACGACCCTTTAAAGAAATCTACGCAGAACAGGCCTTTCTTAGTCTAACGCTGCAATCGCACAGCAGCAGACTATCCGACCTAGTCCACACATATCACACGGTCGAGGGGGAATCCATGTACGGCGAGTCTCGCAAGATCAAGAGACGAGCCCGCAGACAAGTCGGCATCCTGCGCACCCAAATCAGACTCGCCGCCGAAGAGGAAAAGACAATCTTCGTACGCCTCAGCGATCTGCTCACGGAAGCAAGGAGCCGGACGGCCCTTGATCTGGCCCGACGAGCGCGATCCATCAGCCAAGGCGCGGGCCGTTCCGACGCACTCGGCCGCGCTTCCTCCCAACCTTCATTCCCCCTGCCGCCCTCCTCCTCGGAGTCACGCCTCAACGGCGCAAGCGCAGAGTTTATACCTCAGAGGGGAACGCGGGACCAGAGGGCGGACAGTGGAGTCGTCGTCTATGCGGAAAACGACGATAAAGAAGGCCATGCTGGGCTCGAGAACAATGCCTATGGGATGAGCCCTCATACAACGAAAGTAGTACCACTGAGGGACAACTCGAGACTCAGTCCATGGCGACTGCAAGGTCAGCGGCGTCTTGCCGCAGGGGACTCTATCTTGGATGCGCGTACGCTGCGCAGGCAGGCTAGCATGCCTAATATGAGTACCACTACCAATTCTCTTCTGGCGCCTGATTGAGTCGTGACACGTACCGACAGGACAGCTCCTCGTGAGTCGTCACGACTCTGACTCACACAGGCCGACCTGCGCAGCAAACCCCATACGGAAAGGGAGTATGTAATGGCAATTGAAAAAGATGATGTCAATGAAGGAGGAGTTGGAACACATGTTTTGAGGCAAGACGCAGATTTTGAGGCAAACTTTATTGGCCGCAAGAGGCCATTGCAAGATTATTGGATTCGAGAGTCAATCTCCTCTACGCGCGCGCTCCCACCGCGACCCCAAGTGTTCTTTTTTTTTCCTTCTTTTTTCTTGAACACGAGTTGCTGTACCTTATCCAGTCTATATGATATCATTGTTCGCAGGACAAAAGAAACAGCGCCAAGAAGATATCAGAGCACAAAAGGAAAAAAATAAATAAGGAATGGCAGAGGCAATTCTACAGCAATACAACCAAAAGAATTTAAAAAAAAATTAAACCCCATGAAGTTGTACCATTGCTAAGCCTCCATCACTGTTGCCCCCCACTCCCATCAAGAAAACTCGCCAAACTGCCCATCATCAAAGCCCAGATGTTTCAAAGATCTCCTCTTCCGCTTCACATCCCCAACCGCACTACTCGACGACGACGGCGGCGGCGGCGGCAACGCAAACGACTGCAACGGTTTCGACATATCCGTCTCCTGCCCCTCACTCTCCTCCTCCCCCTCACCCTGCTCCCGCCTCCTCCCCATCTTCTTCCCAATATTCACCGTAATTGTCTCGCCTTCCTTCAGACTATAATCTTTATCCTCCGCAGTGCCAGCAGCAGCACCCTTCTCTCCTTCCTGCTCTGACAATACCTCCCCGGTCCTGCCGCGCTTCTCCATCCCCAGCACCCTCCTTACCTCCTGGAGCACGACCGCCAGATCAAACGCCTCGGAGCGGTCCTCGAAGCCAATCCCCAATATGGCTTTTCTGCCAGAGGGATCTCGTACCGTGAGGGCGAAGAACCGACTACTATCCAGGACGGGTTCCACGACCGCAGGATCGGTATATGGTGCCGCGGCGAAGAGTTGTCCATTGGCTGGATCCTCGAGCACGAGATCAACTTTGAGATCGGGAGTCTCCTCTGGGGTCTCTGCACCATCTGTGGCCCCTGAGGCTGCGAGGGAGGAGGATGACGTTTCGATTACGCGGAGCCGCGCTGTGAAGATGTGGCGTGCTGGGTCGGCGGTCCAGGATGAGGCGTTGTGGCCCTTGAAGGAGGCTAGGGGGGGGATATTGTATACGTGGAGGGTGTTGGCGATGAAGAGGACGCGCTGGATTGCGTCGGCGGGGAGGGGTTGGTTGGTTGAGGGGTCGAGGAGGGTCATTTTGCGTGATGTCCCTATTTTCTTTGTGTGTGTTTGAATGTGCCTTTTATGTTTCCTTCTTTCTGATATTTGTCTACTGATTTTCTTGTTCTTCTGAAATTGCTTCTTGTGTTCGGGAAGGGAGAATAGTGATTCGATTTCGCGGCGTGTTGTGTGTATGTGTGTGTGGGTGTAGATGAAGGATCTCGTTTCGGTCGAAGAATTGGGCGGTTTTCTGTTTATATGTATAACGACATGAGTCGTGGAGAAGACGATTGCCGACCAGTCCAAGCGTAAACAAGACGTAAAGAGAATAAAGACAACGGCAAAAGGTGATTAATGCTTTGTTCAGGTTCGGGGCTCTATTTTGGTGGCTTGCGATGACACAAAGGAGCGGTGGGTGTGGTTATGGAGATTGGGATGCGCCGTGCATGTGGATTACGGAGTAAGGTATGTACTCCGTACTCAGCTATCCGTAGAGAAGAAGTAAAAGAAGGGCTCGAGAAGCCGGCAGTGGTGGGGAAGGGATCCACTGCCGTGAAACTGGACGAACAGGTGCCTTGTACCTGGTACCTACTCCGTACAATGCTTGCAGCTTGTGAGAGGCGGCAATGGGTGGAAACTTGGGACGAATTAACGCGAGGAACTGCGTAACACAAACGCAGCAAAGTCGGTAACATTTACGAAGTAGGTGGGAGATATCACGAGAGATGCCTACACTCGTGTTCTCTACACATATCAAACGAAACATACGTGGAAAAAAGGCCACAACTGCACCAAGTGTTCCGACTTCATCATGTTCCGGTACCTACAATCTTTAGGTAAAGTGCCCCACTGATACATATCCACAACGTGGCCCCTGCAAAAAAACAATGCCATGCTCGAGCTCCAAAAGTTTGACTCATTCCGCGGCATCATCATTGCCATCACCACCAGTTGTATCACCATTTTTACCGCAGCTATCGCCATCTAATCTGCTTCCAGTCCACTCCGCCGTACGCGTCTTCAAAGCATACTTCCATCTCCTGCTGAACACACTAATGGACACTGCTACTTTGGCACCTCGTACGTTACCCCATCCATGAGCAATTGGTCCCCCCGCTCTCCCCTCCCCTCCCCTCCCCTGCTCTCGTATCGTCAACGCGCTGACCTGCCTTTTGAACCTCGATAGCCGTCTCGGCGGAGAGTCTGCCTATACGCAGGCCCAGCGTTTCCACGGCCGATTTTGAGTTCGTCCTTTTCTCATTGAAATATATCCCCACCCCCCCTCGTTCCTCACATTCAAATACGCCTTTTACAAGAAGTGCAAAAGAAGAAAGAAACCTAGCTCGCAAATTCTCACATCTTCCGACAGCATCGTAGCCACATACCGCGACCTACTCGCCTCCGATCCCGATCTAACAAAACCTGTCGCGGCAATCGAATCCCTTATCGCCCTCCTCAACACCGTCCCCTTCACCACCGTATACGAAACCCTCGACACCATAAAGGCGCACTCAGACCGCCTCAAAGCCTCCGTGGCCAACCCCGTGCCCTTATCAGCCGGCACAGACCTCTTCCTCCAATACCTCGTCTCCTCGCTTAAGCAGCAAGAGGGCGACAGCGGCAACTTCGAAGCCGTACGCCAACACCTCCTGCGCAACGGACGCCTCTTTGCGCAACGAGCCATCGCCGCAAGAAACGGCGTGGCAGAATCAGGATGGCGCTTCGTCAAGGAGGGTAAATGCGTGCTCACCCACGGCGCGTCCCGATGCGTCACAGGCCTGTTGGCCCGCGCGGCCGAGAACCTCAAAGGGAAATTCAGGGTCGTGTACGTGCGGAGCGAGTCGCGCGGGGAGGAGAGCGACGATGTGGTCCGCCAACTGCGCGGCATGGGAATCCCTGTGGCGGAGATTCCAGAGGCAGCGGTTGCGCATGTCATGGGGTTGTTGCGCCAGGTCAACATGGTGATTGTGGGTGCTGAGGCTGTCACCTCCAATGGAGGCATTATTTCGAGACTCGGCACGTTGCAGCTCGCGCAGTTGGCGTCCAAGGTCAAGATTCCGTTTTACGTGGCGGCCGAGACGCACAAGTTTGCGCGCAAGTTTCCATGGGATCAGCGGGATCTTGGATTTGAGCAGCGTATGTTGGATTTTAGTACCGATACGGCGAGCAAGCAGCCGCAGGATGCTGTCGACTACACGGTATGTATTTCTGCATTTCTCACTCTCTTTTTTTTTCATTACTTTTTCTCATGCGCTCCTCACTCTACCTTTTCCCCCCTACGCAGTATTTCGACATCCATTCTAACAATAGTCCTGACAGCCACCCGCCCTCATCTCCAACCTCATCACCGAAAATGGCGTCCACCTCCCTCTATACGTCTTTGAGCAACTCCTCGATATTTACGGCAGTTTAGCTTGAAGTGATCTAATCACCGCGAAAACTGGCCTGTAACTGCAGGCGCAGCTTCAACAACATATCTTTCCAGGAATTTGGATCCCAAAAGTCGGGGAACAAGATCAGAGCGTTTCGTTTCGTTTTGTTTTGTTTCGTTTCGCCTTACTCACGATTTTGTCCCGCAATCTCCTTTTTTACCACTTTGGACCGAAAAAGTCTTGGGTAGCAGGATACATTAACGGCAAGTTCCACAGTTAGCTTCGAAGGAAGAAAAGAAAGTTTGTGCGCTTCTTAAAGTTTGGATATCAGCGGCGGCTTATTGGAATGGATGTATGGCGTTTAGGATGTCGATACGCGATACGCGACACGAATGAGAAGAAAGGCGAAACGGCCTCTTTGGCAGTGTAAGCCATGAATAAGGAAAAAGCGGAATATGTAGTAGTCCGTCGTCTCCTTAGGTGTCCGAGCGAGAACTATGCCTCCATACCAAGAGGAAGAGGAACGGAAAGAGTTCAGAATGAAGAATGGATTTCGGATTTGCCAATCATGTTCCGTTCGAGACAGTAGCTTTTGGACACCTAATCTACCATTATCATTCCTAGCTACATACACACTCTCATACTTTTCACCTACGTATGTACTTTGTGTTCCCAGAGACTAAGTCGGCTTAAGTTTTGAACAGCTAGCGACTCAAGACAGGCTGATGATGTATTTCCGGTCTCTGTACCTCATTCCCTTCCTGTTACTCAGAAAGATGTTGCATATTACCTTCCTCGACACATTTTCATAATACTCCTTCGACCACCAACACACTCACGCATCTTTTACCAGCCTCGCTCCAGCCCACACATATGGATAATTCCTTTGATACCAATTTACGAAGCTCTTGCGTCCAGCAATCCTTGGATGAGTTGCCCATGACCCGCCCAGCACAATGTTGTGCTTTTCGTCAAAAAAGTCTGCTGTGTAGCCAGGGTATAGCTCCATGGGGTGGAAACCTTCATGGGGGCGCAAAACGGAGGACGTCCACTCCCAAACTCCTCCCATAGAGGACTGTCCGGCCAGAGAGGTGCCACTCGAAGTTACTGGCTCTGGATGCCAGCTCTTGAAGCCAACATTCAGGCCGGCAAGGTCGATGAACAGGCTGTTCTCGGCCGAAGTGGACGACTCGTGGGGGGGTGTCTCTTCGACGCCGTTGTTTACAAGATGGCCATTCACGGCGGGGACTTTCTTGACCAGAGTATTTCCCGTGGCGATTTGGGTTTTGGACTCCACAAAGGCGTAGATGCTGCGGGTTTCTTCCAGAGTCGGGATGCGGCCGCCCATCCATAGCGCACAGTCGGCGAGTTCATCGTAAGATGCTTGGACAGGCCAGTCGAGAGCTAGGCTGAGAGGGATTTGGCCGTAAACTGTCCGGACAAACTTTCCTTGGAGGAAGGAGTGCGGAAGATTTGTGGGAATGTTTTTATTGTGACTGCTGGGGTGGGATAGGCCATTCGAAAGAGCAGGTGACGGGGATGACGACCAGGAGGCAGGTAGTTTAGAGGAGTTCGTGTGGTAGATGTACAGGGCATACTGTACTGAGTCAGGACCGTTTCTCACTCTTCTTTCCTTCTTACCCTTGTTGTCCTTTTTCCTCTTCTTCTCTCTCCTTTTACACCTCCCTCACCACATCTGGTGGTCGAAAACATCTGGGGAGCATGATTGCAGGCTTACCTCTTCATTGGTGATAGGCCGACCTCGTGCCTGAAGCGCATGGACTTTGACTCTTCGCACTGGCTTTTCATTGTCCCTACAAATAAGTCAGCACAAAAGGAATGGCGGTATTTACGCGACAAAAAAGAGGGGGAATCTTACCATCCAAAGTGCACATCTTCGTCCCCATCCTCGGGGTCGTCCGTCCCCAGAGAAATGGTCTGCTCGGGAATTTCGAACCACACGTTCTGCGTGCGAGCCTCAAACGCCTTCGTAGCCATTCTCTCAAAATCAGGCACACCCGTGTGTGGCGGTGGCAAGATCTTATCGCTCTGCAGCATCATGTACAACAGCGTCTCGAGGTGCATCGCCTCATGCTCGAAACTGACCCAGATGGCCCTAGCTGTTTTTCGCGTAATCGCGTGCACGCTCTGCTTATAGAGCTCGGTCAGACGGGCCCGCACACGGTCTTGGTATGCGAGGATTTCATCCACGGGCGGCCACTCATCTGGAATTTCGGAATGATCATGGCATTTCTCGGGGTTATCAACGTCAGGGTCGATGCCGCGCTCAAATATGGCGTGGTAAGAGACTGGGCTAGTGGGGGCCCAGGCACTTGTCTTTGTAAGCTGTATGTCGAGGAAGGTCGGGATATGACCGAGGTAGAAGATATATGCGTGTCGAAGCTCGATGGGCTTCTCGGTGAGTTCCTGCTGAGGGAGCATGGCCCTGGTGACGATATCCCAAGCGCACCAGAGGGCTCGCCAGTCGGAGAGGGAAGGGAGAGTATTGGTGGCGTAGAGAGAGGGAGCTTTGCTGAAGGGCGGGTCTGCTCTTTGGAGCATATGAAGGCCTGAAGGTGAGAGGTCTAGTTAGAAGCTGTCGTACACGGCCCACGGGAAGCTCCCTTTTCTACGTACCATACTCGCCATTCCGGGTCCAGGTCTGAGTTTCGCGAAAACCTGCGTTTCGCCATAGGTCATCCGCACTAGCCTTGGAGTATTTGAGACTCTGCTCGATCTTAATACGCTCGTGAGCTTTGATCACAGACCCTAGTACGGTGACCTCTTTGAGCGGAGAGATGAAGGCCTGGTGGCGACCGCCTTCGTCATCGTAGACGTATTCTCCGATGACACGCCAGTCAGGAACGTAGAATATTTCCTTGCCGTAGACGCTATTGGCATTGCTGAGTCCGTTCAGAATGAATCTACTATAAGTTAGCGAGACGGTATGAACATAGAAAGCTTGAAGTGATGGATTGTCTAACTCGTGTGTTTTGCCTTCTCTATCTAGTCATTGCTTGAATTAGACAGTAATTACGAGCAGTATACTGAGGTGCACAGTAGCTCCCTTACCGTTGTATGCGTGACTACGAGTAAATGAGTTAAGAGTTCCACATTGGCACAAGAGGGATGCTTGAATGCTAGACAAAGACAGACGTACTATACCATTTCTGGATTCCCACACGAGTCTAGACCAATGATCATACTATCATCTGGCTTCATAACGTCCGCGAAGGTTTGCAGAAAGTCGGCAGCCTCATTTCTATGAAAATTTCCTGAGATGCATCAGGTCAGCCCTTGTGATCTCATGCGACTTTGAAGTAGCGGAGAGTCTAGTGAAAGGCGCAGATGCAGTACGCGTGAAGTAGGAGAAGTTGGGAAAAGATAAGGATGTCATTCTTTCAAATGGAGAAAGTACTTACCAATGCTCGAACCCAGATGAATAATGCATTTGGTTTTGTTCACGATGCCAGGCTGCTTCAACCACGTCACTCCGTCGTCGTAGGTGCCCAGAAGACCATGGCAAGAGACGTACTCAAAGTCGGGAACATGCGAGAGGGTACGCTCCAGCTCCTTTTGCGACAAGTCGAGGGCGTAGTAGTCAATTGACTTGTGTAAATCTTCGAAGGCTTGGAGAAGGAGGCAGATTTTTCGAAGATTTCTGCACACAGTGTTGGTTGGACTTGTATCATGGGGTACGCCTTCGTTACAGGGACGCAATGGACACAAGGGCATAGGTTTGAACCGCTTTGTAGAAGGGCTCGCTGATTGGGGAGTGAGAATGACAACGAAAGAAAATACATTGCAGAAAACTGGTTACTATACAAACGCTAAGCAGATACTCACCCACTTCCTAGTTCAATTATCATAGAGCCATCCGGGATTGCGATGGCAATTTCGGCGGAGTGCTTCTTCAGCAGCTCGATTTCGTAGCCAGTCAAGTAATACTCGTCCAGATACGTAATCTGATCAACACGTGAGATTGGATCACAGCATCCAGGAGCTGGGAAAGGGAGAAGATGCCAACATCTACAGATACGAGTAATGATCTGTGGCTGGCAAAGTTCCTCAAAGGGCCCAGCATGAACGTACATCCTCGAATAATTGTAGACCCTTCTCATCGTATAGCAGCATGGTAGGCAGCCAGCGGGGTCCACCGTCGTGAGCATTGAACGACGAAACAAGTGCATGTTTGAGGTTTAGATCGTCCTTGTTGCTACGAATATCGATAACACTATTTGGGTGTTTGCGGGGTTTCGAGGGTGATTTGTGGTTCGAGTCGATGAGGACCTTCCTTTCGGTGATCTGCTTGACGGCGGTCATTTTGCGCGGAGTGTTCAGAGATGCTGTTGACGGGTAAAGTTTGGCTTCTCTCCTGTCCTGGTTCTCTTTGTGGTAAGGAAGTGAGGGCAGTCGGAACTCATATAGCTAAATGTCAGGAACAAGCACGAATTGGTGGGTGAGCTCATGTGTCCGTCAACATGTCAGGTCAGGACTGGAGTACTGAGTGGAAACAAAAGTGGGATGCAAAGAAACATGGAATTTCGGACCAAAGCCATCCATTCATCATGACCTTTCTCTCACAGAGGGCCCAAATGCGGTACCTGTCGCTCGTTTCGGCAAACAGCTCCAGGTCAGGGCCAATGGCATATTTGCCTTTGAGAGTGCCATAGTGGGTGGATGGGCGCGAGAGGCGATGTGGCGGATATGACCGCGTTTGTGCAAGTGAAAATATTCGTCCCAAGACTCCGAGGTGATGTACCGAGAAGACACACGGGTGAAGTACATACTGTACATCATCGTACCGTAGACGACAAGTACCGGCACCTGTAGGCTGTGAGACGCCAGTAGCAGCCAGGGAGGGGCGGAGGGGAAAGACGCAAAGGAGCCATGTTTCGTGGCGGCTAAGACGTCGTCATGATGTAGATCGTCTGGCAGCCAAGACCGTTTTTGGCGAATCAGATCCAAGAGTGTGGCGTTTGGTTCGATAGTCGGTGCAGCATTGGGACTCTGGGAGATGCTGCTGTTCCTGGCCTACGGAGTAATATTTGTTGAGAAGTGGGACGAAGTGACAAAGAGACGAGAAACAAAGAGATAACGGGACGAAGTAGCAAACCAAAAAGTGACGAAGCGACGTAGTCATATGAATATGTACAAGGTGTCGGAATGGCGTAGTGATGCGGGCGGAAAGAGGAAGGCGGAAGTGGGGAGAATCAACAACGGAAGGCAAGACCCAGGTTCGCGAGATCCGCCCGTTTCAAAACACTCTCCCGCGATCCACGTCTCGATCTTATTGTGACTTCGCAATGGTTCGCAATGCCTCGGGATCCCTTCAAGACGGCTCGCCAAACATTGGCACGCCAGCGACACGTCTCCGTATCCAGGCCAAATTTCTGGTCTAACTCGTCTTCTATGTACAACTACGTCATGTACGTCATAGGGAACACTTCTAGGTAGTTTATAACTTATCCCTGTAATGCACGCATGTTGGGCTCCGATTGAGGATGCGGATCACTTACGAGCGTTTTGCGCTACGGATCACATGCTGTAATATGTATAGCTGTCCAGAGTAATACATAGTGTAGACCAGAAAGGAAAAGAGCCTATATTTGGCCCCAAACAAGGCATGATGAGGCAGCGTAGGAGCTTCTTCTTTTGCTCGCTGCCCTAGAGACTACGAATAGAGGGCTTTCCTAGATGAAGAGTAAGCTGAGATGATACATACTGCACATGTCTTTATTTGTAGCCGGAGAAACACTGCAGCATCGCGTACGTTGCATTCGTTGTCATATCGTGCTCATCATGGTCGCGGCAATGCAATGATGCGCCATTATACACAGTACAGAGTACCTACTTATAGGTACCTATGTACGTAATGAAGTGGAAACCCAGTCGCTGCTGCGTCCGCAATTTTGAGTTGGAGAGATACATAAAGAGAGGCATTCCTACTCTCTCTACTTCGTACGTTGTTTCTCGAAAGAATGTATTTGCAGGAATTGCAGCCCATGCACCTGGTCGTCTGTCTTACCCTTCCAGAACTCTGCACAACAGATGGCATGGCATCAGCTGAACTTAGCGGGTTCCTCTGCGATCCCTGCAGTGCAACCGACGCCAATGAGCCTCATATGTGTCTACTCCGTAGTGTACACATGTCAATACGCGGCAGAAGCTTCCCCTATTGTTCTTCGTCCCCTTTCTTGAATTTCCCCCTGCCGTCAGGTTTATTCTCATGCTTCGGGACAACGCGCAGGTGGAACTTTGTCCACTCATTAGCAACAGCAAGTCTATTGAGTCGATTGAAGACACGACCATCTGCGTGGCATGCAACTGCGTACGGATGAAACGAAAACTGAGACTAAGTACCGGTAGCATCATGATGCAGAGGCCATATATGTATGGGCTGCCGGCGGCTGCCAACTCATGCGAGCGCTCGTCGTGCGACTCGTGCCGATCGGCGATGACCCGATCATAACATGGCGTTCCGACCGCAACTCACTCATCTGCATGTAACCCTGTGGCCTTAAAGCCAGGCCTAATTATGTACATGCCTATGTACCTGTGAAGTTTGCGCGCTCGAAACAGTGGTGCTATGGGCGAGAACGATGCTGAGCACATATTCGAGTGTAATGCATCTTGCATCGTGCATCGTGCATCGTGCATGTATGATGTCTCGGCCCTTCCTCCATGAGCACTGAAGACTCAAGAAACCTCACGATCGTCGATGGGTTCTTCAGCAGAACACGTGAGAGATCGTCAATGTTGCAGATGCTCTTGGCGGGGTGTCTTTGGCTGCCTCTGCCATTGGATGCTATGTACATAGGTAGGCAGGCAGGTAGTGTCTTGTTTCGCTAGAAAGTCAGTTGAACGCTCTCTATACACTACGAGTACGGAGTATTTAGCTGGGTTGGCCGAGTTGTCATCGACAGGTGCCGCTTCCCTCGTTATCGCACTGAGATTATCACTGTATGAATATTTCATAGGTAGACCTCGATTTGCGCTTGCACAGTGGGCAGAAAGTTGTCATACGCTGTACAAGCTCTGCCTCGCTAAAATCCCTGCTTATTGATCCAAAAATCGTGTAGACTCCGGAACGCGGAGTCAACTCTACAGATACAGCAAAGTTCTCTTCTTTGGTCATTAGAGAGGCCTGTGGTTCTTATCTCAAGCATGTTTGTAGTCTTGCGAAGTCGCTTGGGAGTCGGGACGTTTTCCCTGCGTCAATATCTTTCCGTGGAGCACCGTAGCCAAACATGGCCCCACGTGGCAACATTCACGGGTTCCTAGCAACGACTCGGCGAAAATTCATCCAGCATCAGATTCATGCCAGTTAAGTGCTCGGCCAGTTGATGTCTGACATGATACATCTTCATCTTTCCACCTTAATACTCGAGTCAATCGAGTAAGCTCTCACAAAATTGCCTGGGCTGCGTCTTGTTCTTTTGCCGAACTGCGTCACTAGCCTTCGACTTCCCGTGGCCGCCGCCGCCTTCCGCCAGCATGGCCTTCACTATGCATTCCCACTCAGGCCAATTCTGCCCCGGCCATGCAGTGGACAAGCTAGAGGACATTGTGCAGCATGCGATTGAGAAGGGTTTCAAGACGATGGGCCTGTCGGAGCATATGCCACGGTACGAGGAGCGGGACTTGTATCCTGAAGAGGTATGCGTTGCTGTGACATGTCACTCGGGCTTATGATGCACTCACTCACCCTCTCACTTGCACTCATCTCTCTCACTCACTCAGTTAACTTCCTCACTTCCTCACTTCCTCACTTCCTCACTTCCTTATCGATCTAAAGAAACCCAACTTGCTCACTCCTTGCCCACTTCTTGCACCATCACCCATCATCCATTACGACCCTATTACCATCTCCCACTCTCCCCAATCCTCCAATGTACCAAATGCAAGCCTCCTAACGAATACACAGCTCTCTGACCCCCAAGGCACTCTCTCCTCCCTCCCCGCCCTCCACGAAGCCTACCTCCTCGAAGCCCATCGCCTCCAACAAAAATACGCCCCCAAAATCCACATTCTCATTGGCTTCGAAGCCGAATTCATCCGCCACTCCTATGCGCCCCTTGTCAAAACTCTCGCCTCCTCTCCTGCGGTCGACTACTTCATCGGCTCAGTCCACCACGTTCATTCCATCCCTATCGATTACAACCAGGCCAAGTACGCCGATGCCATCGCCGCCAGCGGCGGCTCTGAGGAGCGCCTCTACGAGGACTACTATGATCTGCAGCACGAGATGCTACTGGCGCTCAAGCCCAAAATCGTAGGTCATTTTGACCTGATTCGGCTCTTGAGCTGTGATCCCGGTAGGGATGTGCGGTCCTGGAAGGGCGTTTGGGACCGGATTATGCGGAATTTGCGGCTCGTGAGAGAGCAGGATGGCTGGCTTGAGCTGAATACCGCGGCCCTGAGGAAGGGCTTGGGGGAGCCATATCCGGGGAGGGCTATTGCAGAGGTAAGTTCTTTTGTCTTCTCCACGCTCTCTTCAACGTTTGATCCAGTTTGTTTCGAAGAGCATACAATGGAAATGTCATTAGTGTGGCTATTTACTCATTGATTGTTGTTTACGTTGTTCTCTTCTTTTATACCGAACTAACACATCTTTTACTTCCCCATCAAAGGAATGGCTAAAACTTGACGGCAGATTCACCATGTCAGATGACTCTCACGGCATCGCCCACCTCGCCACAAACTACCCCCGCGGCCTTGCCTACCTCGCCAGTCTTGGCGTCAAAGCTCTATGGACGTTTGAGCGCCAGCCCGAAGTCCATCCTGGAAACGACTCTCCGAGCAAAGCTTCGCTGTTGGAGAAGCCCGTTTTGCTAGAATCCTTTGAGGAGCATTTCCCGCTTTCGACGGCATAGGTAATTTATCGATTCGGTCAGTGAGGTGGAGAGCAAGGTAAACGGGATAGATCTGTGACTATAGACATTAGACAAGACAAAAGAAGGTACGCATAGAGGCCAAGAGGACATCTTTCCAAAGATAGGTTTCATAGAATGGGAGGCGCGCAGGGAGGAAATTCTCAAGTTCGAGAATGCAATTTGCTTGTGTCAGAAAGGAAAAGGGGGTATCTATCACTCCGGAGAAACCCACTATGTATGTAATTAGATCTAAAAACAAAACAAAGGAAAACGATTATGAATTACAGGACCAAAGACGTGGACCCTGCGTGTTCGGCGCCATGGCTCCATGGCTACTACTACTGGCTTTGTGAGACGCATAGGTGCCGATCGGCACTGCATTCACTCCATCCTGTTCCAGGCCCAAGATTCGAAATACGCGTCCATGCCTTTACCTATTATAGAGCTTCCTCCATCAAGGCCAAAATCAGTATACCTCGTATGCTGGATAGCTCATCGTAGAGCTGCCCATGTCGACCCAAATGAACTATTACCACGCACTTATAATATGTGAGTATAAGTGTTACGCATGCAGACTGAACCGCAAACATTGCATTCCGCTTTCCCAAGAACAACAACACCAAGGCAAACGACACTTCGCTCACGAAAAAAATAAAATAAAAAGATACCTCAGCTTCCAGTCGCCCCTCCCCACAGAGAATGCCGCGTCGCCTTAAGATCCGGTTGCTTTTGCGCACCCGTAGGCCGACTATCTCCCGACGCCGACGTCTTCCGCGCAGGCCCGTCAGGTCGCGGCGCAAACGGAATCCCCGCGCTTTGTTGATATGCAAACAGTCCGCTTGATTGCGCCGATAACGGGGTAATACTCTCGGTAGGCGAACCCGCGGATACCGAGAGTGGTGAAATAACGGGAGGAAGCCAATTCAGAGGCTGAGAGGGATTAGACTTGGTCACCGAGTCGATACCTCCTGCTTGGTGCGGGTGGGTCAAAATGCCCATGTCATGGGAGTCGCAGGCTGCGTATAGAGCCAAATGGGGCGTCTCGGGAGAGGGGTAGCTGACTGTGTGTGCGAGGACCGGCTGAGCAGGATTTGGAGAAGGCCATCTCAGCGTGGACGGATTGAATACTTCGGCTGGGCTGGATATTTCGCCGCTCAGTGATGGAGTTGGTGGCGCGGGTGCTTGGAGAGGGTTGCCGGCGCACGACAATGCAGGCTCAGCGGACAGCTCTTCTGCTGGAGTCTGAGGCAAGAAAGACATGCCTTCTACTCCTCTTACTGCTGGGACCGGTGAAAGGTTTGCCTCGACAGTCGGGGCTTCCTCTTGAGGTGTACCCCTTTGCTCGCTAGCAGCGTTTTCAGATAATTTAGCCCTGGCTCTCTCTCTCGCCTCCTTTTGCGAAGGAGTAATCAAGTTGATACGGATCTTCTTCAAGCCGGTGGCAAGATGATCCATGTCAGACTTGGGGCCGCGGCTCGCAACACTGATTGGACGATCGGTATATGTCGTCAATGTACCGGCATCAACGATATCGGGCTGCTTGCCTGCATTTGCGTCTTTGACAGCTCGAGAGCTTTTTGCGGTGGCATCTTTGCGCGTCGACGCAGATCTCTGCTTCAATACGGCCGCTTTCTCATAACTCTGCACCCCGCCTGACCGAGAACTTGGCCTGCTGGTCGTTGTTCGCCTCGGAACAGGAGCTGTTGCGAGAATTGGTGGCCCGGGTGATGCTACCTCCCTTGGGGGGCTCAGGATGGTGGAGGCACTACTGAGGCGGCGATTTGATCTTCTTGCGGACTGCGTTGCTGTCGATTGGGCTTCAGTGGTACCTCTGATCGCCTGTGCAAGACACGTTAGTACAAAATATACATTTCCATCGAGAGCGAGTGGCTTCCTTACCTTAGCCGGAGAGGCCACTGGTGTAGCGGTCGATTTTCTCCTTGCCCTCGTTAGCGTCTCGCTCGTCTCTTCATCGATAGGGCCAATGACCCTCGACCGCCTGTCGCGTAGCGAGATTCTCGATGATGGCCGGTCACCTCCAGCTGATGGTGTAGGTGGAGGCGGAGTGGCGGAAGGAAGGCCCAGCAAAATGGATTGCCGTTCTCGCCGAGCCCGCGATGCTTCTGCGTTCAGTTCCTCCGCCCTGTAACTGTCTGTTTGTCGATCCGCTGGTATCAGCGCATTGCACAGCTCCTTAGCAGCAATGGCCCATGTTACTTCCGATGGCGGCGGTGACGACGGTTGCTGATACACTCTGGTTTGCCCTGTCGATATGCTAGATAGACTTCGCCGCATGTTACTCGGGTCCGTCACTCTCGCTGTAGAGGCTTGTGTTGGCGAAGTATAGGTGGGCGGCGTTGTATCTCGTGGTTTCACTGGCGGCGGTGGTAACTCTGTAGTTTGTTCAAGTTGTTCTAGCTGGCCACTTGCCCACCACGACGGGTTATATGACCGAGTTGGCGCCAACCGCGGCTCAGGAGCCATTTCACCACTGTTCGCATTGACAAACCCAATC
Organism: Claviceps quebecensis; assembly: GCA_004016085.1. Lineage (NCBI taxonomy): Eukaryota > Fungi > Ascomycota > Sordariomycetes > Hypocreales > Clavicipitaceae > Claviceps > Claviceps quebecensis. Next base: position 27,746 of record QEQW01000072.1, read on the forward strand.
TTTTGGCCCATTTCATACCCGAGACTGCTGGCTTCTCGTTCCGCCTTGCTTGAAGTGTCCATGACTCCAACCATGCCACTCAAGTGACTAAGAATGCCTGAACATAGGGCACGATCGCTATATCCGCCCTCCAGCACGCTGATGACTCTTCCATCCACGGCCAGACCTTCCTCAGCCGCCAATTTGACAACGTCTTGGGTCATTCGAGCGTAGAACTCGGTCGGTACATTAACCTTGTGCCGCTGCATTCCGGCACCCTCCCACTCGCTCGCGTCGAACCCAGCAGAGAGAAAAATGGCTGCTTTGGGGCGTTGACCTGCTTCGCCAGCTTTCCGAGCCTGCTGCCTCAAATACTTGCGTGTTTTATCCAGCAAGATGGAATACGTCGATTCGTAAATTGTCCAAAATTCCTGCTCTGTTTTCCAGGCTTGCAGATGAACATTCCATATAGATTGACCGTGTGCACTATCTATGCAAACACTGGCATTCTTCACTTTGTCCATGTCACCCCATTCGCAAGGGTACGAATTGATATCATGCAAACTGAAGTAGCCAATCGACGTCTTCTTCCACTGAGCTTCGTTTTTCTTTGCGCCATTGGCGCGAGAGTTGTGATCCCAAGTGATGGCTTGGGACCCGTCGCCATGGTGGAGGTCAAAGTCAATTATGGCAGCATGGGTCAGTCCGTGTGATAGAGCACCATGCATGATGCCTACATGGACATTATTCACCCAACAGAAGCCAGAAGGATGAGACGCGGAGCAGTGATGGCCGGGGGGCCTCACAGCCACAAACGCTTTGCGAGGTCCGTTTCCAAGAAACACAGTATCAACGGCTTCGCAGACGGCCCCGAGAGCACCTTCCATGGCGTTGAGCGATTCGGCACAGAGGTACAAGTCGCCTTCATGGAGTTGCTGCGGTGGGGCATTATCCGCGCCTCTCGAGATATCCTGCCGTTGCAGCTCCTTGCCGCCCATGGCCAACGTGGATTCGGCAGAATCACACATCATTTTCAGTTCCTCCATCCATCTGGTCCCATGAACATTGGTCACGACTGGAGACGTCAGAGGTATCCGTCTCGTGGTCTTGTGAATTCGAAATGGTATGCTGTCAATTTCCAAGACGTTCGTCCTAGGGTGAATGGGAGTGTGGCCTTGACAGTGCCTGCCACCCAAGCGAACGTACGCCGTCGAAACACCCAACAAGGCCGCTTTTATTCTTTCTGGCCGTTCCACTATAGTTTTTAAAGTGTTCCGGGAGGTGCGAGGACGGGAGAATCTGTGGCCGTACACAGCATCGTTGAGAATGACGACGGTATCTGTTGGTAGTGTCGAAACAGGTCCATGGTGGGCTTCGAGCTCGGCTCCGAAATATCCACGCGCAATCGAGTTGGCTGTCACCGGGGGCTTCTCGTCTTCAGGTGCTATCTTCGACGCAGTTGGTGATATGAGCTGGTTATTACTTGCTCGTCGAGAAAAGGACGGCTTGCGAGACGCGGTCCCACTAGCAGAATGCAGTGAGTTCATGGAGGCCTTGCGAAGCAACGGGGGCGTCCCAGCGCGGGAACCGGCCCTGGAGGTTGGTCCATTAGACGGACTGCGAGACGGATTTCGCGGGCGAGGGGCGGCGGAGGATGAACGTTGAGGCGGAGGCCTCAGCGGCGGGTTTGAAGCGAAACTAGAGCGACGAGAAGACGATTTTTCTGGCTGATGATGAACATCGTTGATGATGGAGAGCTGGCTCAGCGACTGTGTCAAGCCAACGTCGTCGTCGCGAACATTAGTGACTAAGGTTGTCGACTGCCTCTGTCGTGGCAGCGGCCGATAAGACGAGTAAGACATGGCGCAGGACGACGGCGACGCATGAGGAGAAACGTTGCGAGCATGGAAGGCAGGAAAAGCAACGTAGAGCTGGGAGCTCGGTGTTTGTTTGTTCTCATCCGATTCTCGAACGAATGGCTAGGTACCAGGCAAAGTACCTCCTAACTTGCTCCAATGGCCAATTCGCGGCAGGCAGGCTTGGCGACAGAAAAGCGGGCCCGTCAGAAACAACTCGATTGTACGGAGTATGTATGTACTATTCATACCACCTACCACCTAATTAGTGTGATTTAAATGGTGATGAAGCATTTTAGGGGTTAGAGTTAGTGGTTAGTGGTTAGGATTAGGTGTTAAGGTTAGGATTAGGTGTTAGCTGATGGACTTGGGATGGTTAGGATTAGGTGTTCAAGGTTAGAATTAGGTGGTAGGTGGTATGAATACCAATATGGGGTGGTATAAATAACAATACTCATGTACATTAGGTACGGAGTACATAAATCCGTATACATACTGCGATACCGTCCTTCCGACTCCTGCGTCTAGCCATTCGTTGGGTTACAGGCTACAGCTTGCTTGCCGTGTCGCCTTGCAAGTTGCATAAGCCATACATTAGTTGTCGACTCGGGCCTCGCAAGCCTTCCAACCAAACATTTTGCCGGTCCTTTGACTGACGGGTTTTATACTACATTTTGGTTGTCCATTGCTTGTTATGTAGTGAAAGCAAAGAAATGGCTTCTCTGGCTTCATCCATTTGCCCTCATCGCTCTTATTTCAGCGTCCGTCTGAGCGCACAAAAGCTATGGATGTTTCCTTCTACCGTAGATCTACATTGACCAGGCGCAATGCCGTGACAGCCCAATCTGGATAATTTGCCTTGTCCTTGTATCGATCAGCAAAGAACTGTTGGACACGTGCTGGAAACCGATCCTCAATAATAGATTGGCGCAGTTCCCTCATTAGATTCAGCTGGTACCACACGTTGTGAATGGTCAACAGATGAGCGGCGACCGTCTCCTTGGACGTATTATGATGGACGTATGCCCTCGTGACACCCATTCCACCGTCTCCTTGTCTGCAACACATGCAACCGCACTCATCCTCGAGTGGCCCAAAATCATTTGCGAATGCAGCGTTTCGAATGTTCAAAATTCCATGCTTCGTGATGGCATTGCCGAACCGTGCAGTTCGCGTCGGCCACACGCAGTCAAACATGTCTGCCCCAAGAGCCACGCTGACCACCAAATCCTCCGGATAACCGATACCCATGACGTACCGAGGTTTCAATTCGGGCAGCAAGGCCGTACACGTCTCAACTACGCGGCAATAGTCGTCTTTCGCCTCTCCTCCACTCAGGCCACCTATGGCAATGCCGGGGGTGTCCCTCGCTAACATCTCCTTGCAGCACTCTCGGCGCATGTCGAGATCAAGACCACCTTGGATGATACAGAATAGGTTTTGCGAATCACCTTTTTGGTGCGCTGCTATACATCTATCCAGCCATCGAACGCTGCGCTCCATGGCCTCGCGCATGCGAGCTTCATCCGGCGAGGTTGTGGCAATGACATCATCAAGCTGCATGATGATGTCGCTTCCAATGCTGTTCTGCAGAGATATTGAGTGCTCTGGAGTAAGAAGCATGGGTGATCCATCGTGTGGGCTCAGAAATCGGACACCTTCTTCTGTAACTTTGGCCAGTTTCAACAAACTGACCATCTGAAAGCTATTTGGGAGTGTATCAGCAAAGCTCGACCCACCAAGACACCGGCCTCGCTGCGAAGAAAGAAGAAGAGAACAATGGAAGCCAAGAGCCAAGTAATGAAAAAGTCTCACCCTCCACTATCAGTCAGGAGATTGTGTTTCCAACCTTGCAACTTATGAGCTCCACCAATTGCATCAAGCACTTCCTGGCCAGGTTTCAAGCCAAGGTGATATGTGTTGTTAAGGCATAGTCTGCATCCAGTATCCTCAAGTTGTTGCGGAGTGATGCCCTTCAGTGATGCCTGTGTTGCTACGGGCATGAACATGGGAAGCTGAACAGGGCCATGAGGGAGTGTCAGGTTGGAAGCTCGAGCTCGAGTGGTCTAGAACGTGTGTCATGTTGTCAGCGTTGGCGATATTCGTTTCCATACCTTCAATCTCATGTGGGGGAAGATGGCGCTCAACACACGAGCAGCACAACTCGAATATGCCGGTGAAAGACTCACTGAGCAGCGAGCTACCAGCTCAAATGTAAGAGCAGCAGACGAAGAAATATTCGAAGCCATTCTCGAGACTGCCTCCATGCTCCTCAAACATCAGAAAGTGCCTGTGGCCCCTTTGTCGTCTGCGCACGTCAACTCGATTTTTCCAGTCAGGTGTAGGTTAGGCTCGGTGACGTCGCAAACAACTTGCTGGCTTCTGGTGCCAACAGTGGCCACTGGCAACGCTATCGGCTCATTATCGGCTCATCCTCTTCTCCACCAAGGTTTGTGCCTGGTGAAGCAATCAGCTGCGAAATTTCCATCACGGAGAGCGAGTCTTGCTCACCAAACAAGGCAACATTATACCTCGGCGTTGTTAAGCTTCCCAACATCGCAACACGAACAATGGGGGGCCGCGCAGTGTCGCCCGGAGCGGCTCTGCTGCGGACATCACGCATGTTCTCGATTCCCAAGCCCCTTCCCGAGCCCCCGTCTTCGAACCAGCTTAATCCGCACCACGGCCAACGCACGACACCGTCAATGACAAAAGCCTTCCCTCAGCACCAGTCAATAACGTCCCCCATTGCATCAAGAAGAACCGGAGACTGGGGACTGAAGCGGCCGTTTCCTCTGAAAACAACAATGGCTACATCAACACCCCTGATCCGAATCAAGCACCTCGACTCCGTCGAAAGCGTGACAGACTTTTCCTCCGCCGCAGACCATACTCTATCCCTGCAGAAGTTCCAAGAGCTTCGCGTGGCCATTTCTTTGCCTCAAGGCACTCGGACTCCTGGCAGAACCTTGAATTCTGAAACCACGACACTCAAATCGGCATTCGAGGAAGACTCGGACGTTACCGATCCTCGTGATCGCAGGAACAGTGGGACACGATGGAAGTTCAACGGGCCATGGCTGGCTGGTATGAACCAGAGAGAGTTTACGGAGTACCTCAAAAAGGCTGTATATCCCAGACGCGCCAAATTCCAAGAACTTCTCAAGAAGAAGCTGGCTGAGGATATGACTGTGAGGCAAAACAACGCATCTTTGGAGACGGGCACTCCGCCGCCGGAAGCTATCAAGACCTCCGATATCACCCAAGAGCAGCTCACCGAGTACATGCGACGCTTGCGTAATGATCGTACAACGCTCTACGATTTAGTCTACGAGTTCCTGGACCTCGCGCCTCTTGGCCTTCCAATGGGCATGACGGGCGTCTTGGAATTACTTGATCGAAACAAACTCTACGGCAAACAGGGCCCGCCAGCTAGCCATCCTTCCGCAGGAATCAGTTATTTACGAACAAGCGCCTACGTGCAGAACCATCCAATCTATGGACCACAGCAAAGCAGGACACCTGTGCTGGCAAGAATCGTTAGCCCCATGATCCACGGCAGAAAAGCAAAGCTTGGTGTAGGAGGTTTCATTGCCGATGTGCCCAGTGGACCAGATTTCTCACCGAATCTTGCGCGTTACAATAACACGGCAACTGTATGCCACAATGGTATTCTCCATCTCGACCTCGCAACGTACGGTGGGGCTAAGGCCTATGTTGAGCCACATACAGCCACCGTTGACCGTAACGGCAAGGTTATTCTGCGACTGCACAATGCAAACGCAGAGGCACAACTCATTGCTAGTGAAAGCAAGGGTCTCTCGCAAATATACCTCTCAGACAACGCTCCTTCGGACAAAGGCCACAGACGCGCTCCAAAATGGTAAAGAATAGCACTGGAATCTGTTCAAGCATGCTGAGAGTTGAGGTTGGGAAGCTGAGGTGGCAGCATTGCTGGCTGTAGAGGCGACGTAACGTGCCGTAAACAAACTGCACACACAACACCTGACCAAGCGACCTGGTCATTCATGTAATTTTTTCGTTTTATTCTTCTTTTTATGATACTGTACAACTAGCAGTGAAATAGAACTGAATGATCTTCCACATCTGACCGAATGCACCGTTTGACTTTGCTCAAACCATCATCTCGTCGTATGTCTACTCCGTGTGAATTACTGGCGGGCGATTCAATTTCATCCCCCTACCTTACGCCAGTACATACATACCTATACCTCTGTCGGTTTGGCATGTATTAAACTGGCTTCATGTTAAACTGGCTTATCTTGTCGGCACTATATACGGAGTATGTAGCAGCAAGTCACTTTTGCTGCTTGCACCATGCCAAGGTTGTCTCATGATTGGCGTATTCCACTTGAAGCGGGGCCAGAAGTGAGATCACGTGCTTTCCCCATGACGGTCCACAGCAAGCCCTAATTTGGCTTTCACACCCACGGTGCCAGCCCGTCAATTTTTTCCAAACCAGCCGGCCTTTGCAACCTCCGACGTCGACGAACGGACAACATCGCCAACTCTCTTTCTCGCCCAACGACCAAGTCCGTCCAATACCGCCAAAATGGGTCGCGTTCGCACCAAGACCGTGAAGAAGTCCGCCAAGGTCATCATCGAGCGGTATTACCCTAAGCTCACTCTCGATTTCGAGACCAACAAGCGCATTTGCGATGAAATCGCAGTGATTGCTTCCAAGCGTCTGCGCAACAAGGTCAGCAATAACGTCATTAGTCGTCCAGTCCTGTACCCGTCTTGGGAGCAGACGATTGCCCTCTTCCCGTAACTGCTTTGCTCAAGAAAAAAAAACGAAGCCGCGAAGCAGACTCGGACGCCTATTGCTCGTGCGATTTATTTTCGTTTTAGAAGACTAACCCGAGATGTTTGCAGATTGCCGGTTACACGACGCATCTGATGAAGCGTATCCAGCGAGGCCCCGTCCGCGGTATCTCTTTCAAGCTTCAGGAAGAAGAGCGAGAGCGCAAGGATCAATATGTTCCTGAGGTCTCCGCCCTTGATTACACTCAGAACGAGTCCGGCCAGCTGGACATCGACGCTGAGACCAAGGACCTCCTCAAGCATCTCGGCGTATGTTCTTTGCATCCGTGTTTATCTCTACACCACCTTTTTATACTCTACAGGATGCTAATGTGATATTTTTCAGTTTGACTCGATCCCCGTCAACGTCACCCAAGTCACGCAGAACAACCCTAACGAGCGTGGTCCCCGCCGCTACGGTGACCGCCCCCCTCGCCGCGACTAAACGTGTTTTGACGAAAAGTTTAAAAGATGCTCATCGGTCTGTGGGAAAATGGTATTTCTGGGCATTTGGCATGGTTCACGCGATTTGGGCGTCCAAGGACGGTAGTGAGTGCATAGATCTCGCAAACAGAGATCTTTCATCCCCACAAGGTGTCGCTGAATCTCCCGGACCTTTGACGTCTGGAGATGATGCTTGATCGCCAAGACTTCGGTCTCCTCTCGCGCTGCTGCTGTTTGTGATATGTGTCACACGTGAGTCTTACCACAGTGCCGACAAGGTGCTCAGGCCCTGGAGTCATGGTACGGATGCCATGAGGTCGACCTCGTGGCTCGCGGATGGTCACTCGATGAAGTTTCTGGAAGGACCCTAACTTTCATGTTGCTGAATCTGGGACGTGAAGCAAAAATGTCACAAGACTGCTGGACTTTACTTTAAGTATCTGCCCTGAAAGACGCATCCACACCGCCACTCCACATAATTTCCAATCCATTTAACGTAGTTAAATTGGGCTTGCCGACCCTAATCATGAACCCCCTCTTGGCCTTAAGGGCAAATCGAACTTGCGGCCCTCTATCAGTAAATGGTCATGATCAGACCGTCCAGAAGTGTCTTCTGGCATAGGAGCGCTGATTTCCTTCTCCCTTAATACGACCTTCACTTTGTTAGCGTTGCTGTCGCCAACGCCATAGGACCCTCGTTCACGTGCGAGAGCTGCATAATCCTTGGCAGCTTGCCGTTGCTCGTCCAACTTCAGAGCCCTCATCGCACGAGCCGCTCTGTCAGCTTCCGAATCCTTCGATCGGTCCTCCTCCAGCAGATCAATCTGGCCATCGGAATTCCGCCCCCTGTCCCAAGCAGCCCGCTCGTCCAACTGAACCTTGACAAACAAGGCACGCTTAGCACACGCCGGGGAACACCATCGCTCATAGTCCTCCCGCTTGACGATGTCACCGCTTGGCGTTATCTTCCACTCCCCAATCCCGGCCACTTTGCGTCCCGGCTTTGGACACAGAACATATCCACACAAGTCATTGACAGTGCGCTCCTCGATAAGGTCGTCATAATCTGATGGTCGGAAGTAACGAAGATGTGTCTTGAAGCCCGAGACGTCGCTTGGCGCAGGGTTTGATGCCGAGTAGATGGGATCTCGAACGAGAGGGTACCAAGAAAGAACCACCAGGCTCTCGAGAATTTCACTCTCCATCTCTTTGCGAAACTGAAATAGTCTTGCTTGACGTATGGCAATCTCTCTAGCGTCGGGCTCGGCGCGTTCTCCACGTTCGAGGACTGAGTTCTTCAGTATGCTTTTTAGTTGTGTTTGCTTCGCTTCGACAGAGTGCATTTTTGCGTCGATGGGATGGAAAGGAGCAAGTAACGGTTTCGGTTTCGGGGCTCCGCGAATGGTTATAAAGGAAATCTTGCTGCTACTTCAGGTGTGACTGTTACTTGTAAGTTGTGACGAACTGCTCTCTGGACTCGATCCCGCAGAAAAAAAAAGGTCATGTTACCAGCTTCGTGCATGAGGTGGGGATCCGTTATGTGTGGCGCTTCTGCAGCTTCCTCATCGACGCAGCCGTTCGTTGCAACTTGTACCTACCCATCTACTCTGCATGTAACTGTCGGCAGAAACGAGGAAGGGACGACTTGCAGTCAGATCAGCCCCGCAGCAACCTCCGACTTCCCCGACGACCTCAAATAACCTGTTGTTCCAAGGAAGTCTGATGCTGCATCAGTTCGACCCAGAGGCACGACTGAGGTGCAGTGCAACGGTGTAGGATGGATGGACGTTGTGCTGGATGGTTCCTGTCTCATTCGCTGGAGGCCGTCTGTAACTTCAGTCTTCAGACTCCAGACTCCAGAGTCCAGAGTCGTTCGTAAACGGTAATCAGCATTTCGTAATTAACGTCGATCCCATGGCTAATCCCGGCTTGCACCACTTTGTACAAGCCACAGTGACTAGCCACCGCTGACGTCGATCTCGCCCGCATGCGCACGTCCACTCATCCGCGCCACTCTGTCCCGCCCTGGAGTCTGTCTGGTCATTTGCCTCCTGTACGAACCCCCGGTTTCATTTACTTTCCTCCGTCAAGTTCACCAAGCCTTCAACCTAACACCCGTATTTGGAGATACCCTCACTACTGAGCTTGCGCTCAACTTGCCACGATCATATACACATCTACCGAAAGACTGCCAGACACGATTTAGCTTGGCTGACTGACGTTTCCCGTCACGCAGGCAGCGGTCGAGCCGAGCGAGCAGTTGGGGCCCAAGCAGTAATCTCTCCAATCTCGCATCCCCCGCTTCGTCTTGGCTGACGCAACCGCATTCAATTCAATTCTCCGACTCATCTTCATTTCTCCTCTCTGCCCCCGTAGCACGAAGGGCCCTTGCCACATCGACATGGCTGCGGGCTTCCGGGTCAAGGCGCTCTACGAGTATACCTCTCCTCACGAAGACGACCTAAACTTCGACGTCGGCCAAATCATTACCATTACCGAGGCTGAAGATGACGATTGGTACACGGGCGAATATATAGACGATAATGGCGTGAAAAAGGAAGGCATCTTCCCCCGCAACTTTGTCGAGAAGTTGGAGCCTACAGCACCTCCTCGGCCGACGAGATCGCGTCCCAAGAAGGAAACGGAGGCTGCTCCCCCAGAGGACGCTGCGCCAACGGCACCGCCGCCCCCGGCGCCAGAACACGGAACTGAGGATATTCGAGAGACTAGCCATGCAGAGCCCGAGCGTCATGTACCAACTGTACCGGAGTCGGGATCGGGACCGGTTGCAACCAAATTGAGCGTCGGCTCTGTGTCTCCCAAGTCTTCCACCGTGCCCAAATCTGTCGAAACACCCGTACCAAAACCCAAACCAGGACCTCCAGTCGTCTCGGAAAAACCGTTGAGCAATTCGTTCAAGGATCGTATTGCTGCCTTCAACAAGCCTGCGGCACCCCCTGTTGCTCCCTTCGGACCCGGGAGAGGAGCTGCCACTGGTTCACATTTTGTGAAGAAGCCTTTTGTGGCACCACCTCCCAGCCGTAATGCATACGTACCTCCTCCAACGCGTGAGAAACCAACGGCCAATATATACCGCCGAGAAGAAGACCCGGAAATCAAGGAAGCACAGGCTCAAAGCGTTGATCAAGCCGAAAAGGCAGGCCTGGTACCCGTAGAACAGCAGGCTCGAGAAGGTACCGACGAGGATCAGCCCAAGCCTACCAGCTTGAAAGAACGCATTGCATTACTCCAGAAGCAGCAGATGGAGCAGGCTCAGCGTCATGCCGAAGCCGCGTCGAAGAAGGAGAAGCCCAAGAAACCCCAGAAGAAGAGCTCCGAAGCAGGTCCTGCCGTTGAAGATGGGATCGGTACTGTAGAAAGACCTTCTTCGCCTTCACTTGAACGGGTCATGACTGCGGAAACTGAGCCCAGAACATCCACGGACGACACCCATGCGAGGGCCCCACCACCACCTCGTCGAAGAGCTTCGAAGGGACTTGCTGTGCAAGAGATTCATGACGGCAATGAAGCTGACATGTCCGGCGCGGGTGACACTACAGAAGGGCCAGATGATAGCGCCGAGCGTGAAGATGGCGAGGATGTGTCTAGAGATATGCAACGCGTACCAACGAACTCTACTGCGGCGACAAAAGAGGATAAGAGTGAAGATGGAGAAGCGGACGAGAATCAAGAAGTTGAAGAACGAGACGATGTGGACCCTGAAGTTCGGCGGAAAGAGGAGCTACGCGCCAGGATGGCTAAAATGAGCGGCGGTATGGGGTTTCACGGCATGTTTGGGGCCCCGGTCGTTCCCATGTCCAAGGCTCCGTCGAAGAAGAAGACGGTCGATTCATCATCAGTGGCTGAGAATGAAGCTGAAATGCAGGCATCTCGGGCACCACCACCTCCAATCCCGACGGCTATGGCTTTGCCTGGCATGGGCAACCCCAATGCCCCTAGTCGAAGCCATCAAGAGGTAGAAAGCAAGACCCACGATGATGGAGACGGCCAAGATGACGACGTGGACGACGACGACGATAATGACCATGACGCAACTCCTGTTCCTTCCAGAGAAGCGCCTCCATCTGTACCGACGCGAGCGCCTGTACACAAAGACGATGCCTACCATGAAGAGGAGAGAATGGAGGAGGCACCCACTTCGATACCCAGTGCTGCAGCTGTCTGTACGTGTGACGTTCTGCCCCATGCCTTTTTCATGTTCATGTACAGTACTAACTTACATGACACAAGCGCCCCGTCGCAATGTCAGCGGACCTATGCCGATCCTCAACGATCGCGCAGTGCCTCCTCCGATACCTACCGAATGTAAGCTTATAATCGACCCCATATCTTTGCTATCAAGTGCTCAGGCCTTACTAATACTAACCGCCTGTTGTGAAGCTCGTGCGCCACCTCCACCGCCGCCTGCTGAGCTTCCAGCTCCCACGGACGGGTCCGAATCAGATGACGAGCTCTCCGCCGGGATCAAAGACAAGGACTTGGAGCAAGCTGAAGTTCATGACGTGCGCTCACCTACTATGGCACCGCCAACGCCTCTCGCCTTGCCCATGAGGTCACCACCCCTGTCGCCAAACCCTGATAAGTTCTCGACATCATCACCTCCAGCATTTGCAAGTAAGCGAATGAGTCGACCTCCACCACCGATTCCGGGATTTCCTCCCGCTCCACCACCTGCTTCCAGTCGGCCACCGCCGCCTCCACCTCCTGGCGAGCTTAATCGACCATCGACAACGGAGGCCATCGTTGCGGCACCAATACGCCCATCGCAAGCGGGCGAGGAAGATGACGAGGAAATTACAGAATACGAAGGCGACTACGACACCGACATTGGGTCGTCAGTTCCGCACAAAGATGCTCTGAAGGTGCATGGCAGAGAGTCGGGCCTGGAGGAAACCACACTTCAGCCACCCTCTCGAGAGGCTCCGCCCAACTTGCCGCCTCCCGTCCCTGCCGCTGCGGCTCCACGTGCGGTGCCTCCTCCGATTCCGAGCCAACCGCCGCCCGAAAGCAAGAGCCGGTCTGTGGATATTACCCGGGCCGCTCCACCGCCGCCGCCGCCGGCGGTACCGGCCCCGATTCCTGTAACTCCGTCAGCGTCAGTGTCCAAAGCGAGAGCTCCTTCAGACGTGGAAGACTACGACCCGTATAATTATGCGTCGCCGCCTTTGCCTCTCGCTTCCAGCCACAGTCAAAAGCCGCCCATGATTGATGAAGAGCAGGGGTATTCTCCAGGATCAGGAGCCGCTGCCTTGGGTGCGTCTCCTTCAGAACGGCGACCGCCGCCTCCAACAACACTACCACTGCGGCCCAGCAATCGGCAGTCTGTTGACCTCTCCCGAACAAGCATTAGCAACAGGAGATCAGTGGACATGTACCGGCCACAGGTGGAGTCTGATTTCATCGCCAATGACGTTGACCTTGCTGTGCAAAGCGGATGGTGGAAGCAGGGCAATCAAGTGCCGCCAGTCTTTCAAGGACGCAAGGACATACACTTTGAAAGTGAGGAAACCACAACGACAAATCAGGGATCCAAGACAACCATCACACGGGACGTGTTTATCCTCTTCCAAGATTACTCGCAAACCATTATCACCGTTCGATACGATCCATACGACGCGTCTAGTGTAGAGCTGGAGCAGCGGCACGAGGCTCCCCCGCGGGCCCTGCGCCAAGATCAAATGGAAGAATTTTACGAGCGATTCGGCCGACACATCTCCAATGCAGCCACTTCCCGCAAGGACACCGTCGTCGACGACGGCACAGCACAAGGATTCGTCATGGAGCTACTACGCCCTCTTAGTGCCGCGCTCCCCCCCGTAGGCACACGCTCCTACGGCGCACTGGTCTACGCAAACATGGCGAACGCATCGACCCAGCAACAGGATGTGATTCGAGCCGGCGACATTATTTCGTTCCGCAACTCCAAGTTCCAGGGCAAGCATGGGCCCATGCATGCGAGGTATTCGGCCGAGGTGGGCAAGCCGGACCATGTAGCCGTGGTGGCTGAATGGGATGGCACGAAGAAGAAGGTTCGGGCGTGGGAGCAGGGCCGTGAGAATCGCAAGGTGAAGATGGAGAGCTATAAGCTGGATGATTTGCGGAGTGGTGAGGTCAAGATTTGGAGAGTGGTGCCTCGGACGTGGGTTGGATGGAATAGCCAGCCGTAGTGGAACTGGCGTTTTGGTCATGCGGGATGGGTGCCGGAGGTGCGGGTGGAGGGATGGAGGCGGCCTCTTTGAGGGGGGGTTTGATTTGCATTTGGGGGAAGTTTACTTGAACCTTTGGACTCTGGACTCTGGACTCTGGATTCATGGAGTACTGCACGAGAGTATGGATGCTTGCCCTGGTGTACATTGGGGTATACTGTCCCGGTTGGGCCACTCTGTGCTGTACAGGTCTGCATGAGGATGAGATAATGGGAGAGAAGGGGGTTAGCAGAATTGCGCGCTACAATGTGCACATGGGATAGAACAGTCTCTGCTGAAGCATGCTGGAGCGTACAGGAGACTGCTGGAACGTATTAGAGAGTGTTGGTTGTATGTATGTAAGCAGTAAAGTCGTACCTAATGTTGTGTTTTGGGTCGAAGGTCTGGTTACTGCTTCGCCCAACGAGGAAACCCGGTCGTTTGCTCGTCGCATAGGCATTCATTACATAGCGCTACCTAGTTACCTAATTCAGGCATCTTTTTTAGTCCTTTTTTCGTACATATCATTTGAGACCGTTTCGGCATTGAAGACTTGTTGCAGACTGAAACGATTAAAGACCGAGGAAGGGGGAGGGGAACATTGTGCATATATTGTACATTGTATTGCGGCTGAGAGGGATTGGGTGGGAAGAGCGGCGGTGGGGGGTGTTTTTGGTGTTTCTTGGAGCCTGGAGGGATGGATTGGCGGGTGGTGGTGTGTACAGTGTGTGTACAGTGTGGGTATGGGTATGGGTATGGGTATATGGGTGATGGGCGAAGGTGGGAAGATGGGGGCGAATGGGAGATGGACACGACTTGGATGAAAATCATGGAAGTACGATGCGATGCTTGGCGGGAGGGGGACTGGGGATGGCTCATTGGTGATAGCAGCAAGGGGTTAAGATTGGCGTTGGTGGTTTCTCGTATGCCTGTAGGCTGTGACTGTGAGCATGTTGTTGTTTTGTTTCCCGCATTCACCGCTTACATGGAGATGTGTACACATAGGTACGTTCATACCTGGAGTACATGTATGATATGTACCTCAATTGATAGGTACCTTAGGTAGTTTTCTGGTGTCAATACAGTCCACCATGTGCTCTGTGCGAGGTCTGAGACTAGCGGTCGGGAGGGCATAGACCAGGATGGGGGGTGGCTTGTGCTGGCTGGCTTTTGATCCTCGATGCTTGTGCAGAGGACATGCGTACATTATAAGGTACATATGTAATTGACCAAGTTCTGGAGTTGAGTTTTAAGTTCTCACTGCTCACTGCTCACGGTGATCGGAGTCATCGATGATCGGACACGCGGGAGGTGGGGACCATTAAATAAATAATTGTCTGATTGTTCTCAGAGAACACAGAGAGGTATGTATGTATTCCTTGAAATTGCGCTTCCGCTCGGCCCAGCCCGATGAGAAGGATTACGCTGCCGTTACTCCCGCAGCATGATGACGTTGAAGGCCATATCTCCAGCCACGACAGAATATGCACGGAAGAGCGGTCGTCAGGTTCCCGCACCGCCACAACGTGATAATTACATGCGATTACTGGCCCAAAGGTCTTCCAAGCTGCCGCTCACGCCACCTGCCTCGCATGGCTCCAATGGTCACGGGCAGTCATTGCCCATTTCGTCCCGACCTTGGCCTAGGTATCCGTATATCTCTCAACCTCCTTCCCGGCATTCTCGGTCACTTCATCCATGATCCCACCTGTGTCCTGTGTTCTGCAAAACACGAAAAAAAAACACAACTCGCGACGACGCAGTTTCCCATCGCCTCCAGCCTCGGTTGAACACATCGTCAAGCACATCATCGGAAGGACAACATGGCCTCAATACGCGCACGCACGCACGATTCCATGACAATCCCTTTACCTGGATCTGAACAGTCGTCGTACTCAGTCAAGTATTCGTACTGCTCATCGCTATCATCTGCGACCTCGAGCGATCTATCCGGCGCCAATGAGTTATCGAGGACCCATGATGCGCCGCCGTCGTACTTTTTGGGCTCTGCGGTGAGCTCAAGTCAGCCAAGCACGGAGGAGTTGAATTCCCGAGACGCATCGGATCTCTCACCATCAAGTCATGACCCACGGAATGGGAGAGACATGGATCGAGTAGAACAAGAGTTGCCAGCGCCGGCCATTGCGTACTTTCCTCCGTCTCCTCGCGCGTCCAGGCTTTCCGTTGAAACGTACGACTCTCGGTTTTCCATGGACTCTCCGGAGGGCCCATTTGTCGGCGAAGACAAGGAACCGGTGGGAGACGATGAAGAACCCGAAGTACGGCGTCGGCTGACCGCCGAAGATTGCGCAATTCCAGACGTTCTTCGTACATATCACGGCGTCGAACCTACCGACCCGCCTCTTAGACCGTCTGATGCCCGCACCTTTCGCTATCTGTTTCCGTCTTGGGACTGCTTGTCTATTCGCCATGACGATACTACCCTGGATGGAAACATGAACCTACGCGTGGATACGGTTGTTCTAGGTCTCGCCGGATCCAGTGGGGAGCGTGATCGGCCTGTTACCGTTCAGCTGTTTCATCTACGAATGCACGACTTGGTGACGCGCCATTTCTCGTTGCGAAGATATAGTCGAGATTCAGGGAGGGAGGTATGCTTTTCCAAACGTGAGTATACCTCTGCTTGCAGCACGCCGCCACAATACGGCGTTCTGAGGTCTGTCTCGTCAGCTCTTCGCCATGTGAAGGCGCCGTTCCTACGCTCACGTGCCACGAGTTCGTCTTGCTTCTCAAGCAAGTCATTCCCCCTGTCTCCGTGGCGGCCATCTACTACAACAAGTGCCGTGACAGGCTCATCGTCAGCGTCGTCATCGAGCGGCCGAACCAACGACTCTGAAGGGCGCCCTGCTCACCGGCCTGTCCGATGTCCGCCCGCGGTTCTCGAACCCACCGACAAAATCAAGCTCGAGTTTGGAAACTATGCTCGCGTTGAGGTTGCGCGTCGCAATCCGAATTGCTACCGCTTCGAATGGTGGGGCCGCACATATGTGTGGAAACGAGTCGTGAATACACAGCTCAATACCTTTTCGTTCCATCTCAAACGCGACGGTCGACGGGAAGAACTCGCCCATATTCAGCAAGAACGACAAAATTCGAGTCAAATCGATGCCGAGAAGCGCGCTGGAGGCTGGGTTCCTCCATGCTATATGTGGTATCAGTGGTCCGTTATCACCGGGCCAAGAGATGTAGCAGAGTACGTTGAATCACTCTTGTTGACACATGTGTTTGCTTGTGTTTTTTTTATTTTTGGACTTTGGCGCTGAAATTTTGGACAGGATCTTTATTGCAACGGGTCTTGTGGCCCTCGTCGATGATTGCATTCGCCGAGAATGGCAATCTACCTCAAGTACCTCTAAACGGGACAGGCCGAATGCGGCCCCCCCGGTGGTGGAGAAAGCCAAGACCCACTTCGGCTCGGACAGCTCCGAGCCGTCCTCCCTGCGTGGCCTGTTTAGTCGTCGCCATGAACAGACGGCGGCCAGGCCGTTTCGATTTAGCAGGGCTATGTCTGTTCACTACTGAGCAGTGAGCAGTGAGACCGAGGGGGCAGGTCCCTGGACAATGAGGTTTTCAGGTGGGTTATAGCAGCCCAGATTTGGATACAGCTCCGTATGATGGAGACTTATGAGAATGGGAGGGTACGACTTTACGTGGATTGTAATGCATGATGGTTTTGGGGGTTGTTTTTTTTTGTTCTGGTGGCCCTTTCTTTTTTTTCTCCCTGGAGGTAATGAGCAAGCAAGCAGATGAGCAAATTAGCATACAGCAAGCGTTTTTGGATGAGGAAATGAACTGCCTTTGATTACATACTTTTGTTTTGTCACTTCGCAGGCCGTTACTACTCCATATACTCCGTAATTCCTCATGATTTATGATTTAGGGGTCTGTGTTAATTCTGTAACTGATGTGATGTGATGTGATGTGAAGTTCGTCACGAATAAAGTGGACACGGCACAAATACCTACAGTGGCCAGACGGTCGCGTTCGCTCTTTTTTTTGCAACAGCATTTATTTTTCTCACGATGTGCTATACTGATGGTATTCACGAATGATTTGACGTGATATTTTGTCGGATTATATTCAGAATACTGAGAGGTACTAGAGAGGTAGGCGGTGAGACATGGCAGATCATGTGTCTACGTCAGTGAATCAGAATCTGGACAAAGCCATTGAGACAACATCAGACATCATCAGAAGAATGCAACAAGCGTCATCAGTCATGACATTCGGCAAATCCCATCGCGTACAAACTGAACACAAAGAGTCTCACTACCTCCATTGAACTAGCAGAGCCAACCTGTCAAAGCAAAATCGCCTCACAACCTCAAAGCGACGCACATGTCTTCCTACGCGACAAAAAGGACTGGGTCCCTTGGGTAAATCTCATCCACGCTCGCGCAGCAGCATACGATTTCCAGAGAAAACTCGATCCAGACTGCCCAGATCCCTATCTAGAAGAGCCAACGCTTCCCGAACTTCCAACCCTATCCGCATACTCTCGACCGCCAGACACTCCGGAGCCGACTTGTCCCTCTCAGCTATCACCAGAAGGTCTGAAAGCCCTATCAAGTACGCATGGGCTGATTACCCAGTCCTCGTCGAAGAGTACAAGCTCAAATAATCACCCTACGCGGCGCAGCAGCACGCCCTCCAGAACCTCGTCGAGCTCATCCTAACCACGGTATCCCCGCATCTACAACGCACATGCTGCCTGCCTGCCTAGCCGGCCAACCCCTCCGAAAATGGATCTCGAACCTCAAGCTCACCCTTCGCGTGGACAGTGAAGCCGACCTACACCAAGCCCACCGACGATATACGAGGCCGCTCTGAAGCCGATGTGCGATCCAAAAGACTGGGATGTCTGGCCGACGGAATACGAAGAGGCTGCTGCAGAAGCTACATTTCTGGGCGTCCCGTCCGTCTCTCGGATTGAAAATGTTATAGATGACTTCTTGGGCGCGGTGAAATGGATATCAGAAGGGAAGGGTGGACTATTAGCTTTATGAACCATGGGATGCGTGACCCTTTTATGACGAGAGACAGACAATGACGAACCGTTTCCGAGAGTCCATGAGTTTCACTCATCCTCTTCCTGTCCGGAAACACAGCGCCGGTGCTACCGATATCGCTACCGCTACCGCTGCTGCTGGTGATGTGAACAGTGATGATGAAGACTCATCTTCTGCTGATGGTAGTGATGATACGGTACCCAGGGTGGCAAGAGGGATGCCTCTTCTGTCATCTGATGCCGATAGCGCGCCGTGCGTCAAAAGAACGAAGAAGCGGGGGACTGGCTCAAACTCCAGGATGAATCGTCGTGATCCCTCGTGGAATATAAGGGCACAGGTTGGTGGGACTGCGCAGTGCGAATGGTAGGAGGAGGTGTCCGGCCTGTGCTCGAGGCGGCGAGGCCATGACCTCAAGGATTGCTTTTATATACATAAAGATGGAGCTCCGAGATGGTGGCGACCGGATGAAAGTATGGCGGTTTTTATAGAGAATAGGCGGAAATATGATGCTGCGTTTGAGGAATTGCTAACTTCTAAGGGCATCGGGCTAGTCGTTCTTGGCGATGAACAACCAGGAGGTTGAGTAATAGCTCGGAGGCTGGACAAGTTACTTTGAATGCTTCTCATGGTGCGTTCCAGCCTTCAGGAATCTCCATGGAGACACCTCTTTTATTCTGGACTCAGGGTCGTCTGCCGCATCACAGGTTCTGTACCGCTACGGACCACGAACGCAGGGTGTCTTGACTCTTGGAATGGGTTGGCAAAACACGCTGTCAGCTGATATGGAAGCTAGGAGCCTAAGGTACGGGCCGTACGGCTCGAGTGACTTGCATCGAGAAAAGAGGAAAGACTACGAATGTAAATCTTCACGATGCGGACATCTGCTCTAGATTCTTTGCGCAACTTGGGCTCATTCTGCCTAGTCCGATAATCAGTATTCAGGGATCCGGTGGGAAACGTAACATGGCCCTACTGTGTTTGACTGGGCCAGATGAAGCCATTTTCAGAAGTGTGAGTGAGAAAAATGGCCCAATGGGTCATGGACTCATAAAACTTTGCCTTGAGTGCCGCGTTTACACAGGCTTATGGGTAGCACAAGAGCATAAGACGCTGACGGTAGTTATCTAGGCATGATCGCCTTGGTTATTCGGCCTAGTATCGATGGGATAGCTAAGCTAGTACAGTTGAGCTGAGAAGCTGCGCATCTCGCAATGGTGATGACTCATGAGGGACCAGGTGCGCCTGGCCGTTGACTAAGGACTTGCCGTTCATAGGGAGAGCCAACTTAGGTGTGTGTCCTGGTCCCTAGCACCAGGCCTAGAGGTTACGATTGCATACTATTGTATTCTTAGTGTCAGGGCAAAAGCATCGACATATGCGGACCGTCGCTGCCGCCAAGTTCAACAAAGGTCACCAAGCGGCAAGGCTGATGGACCATGGTAGAGCGCCAAATATCGCTTTCAAAAAGAGCTTGACGGAGAAACACTATTCAACTGGTAGCCGAAGTCAGCCTCTGTTACTGCATCCACACTCGCACACCGATTTATATGGCAAGTCTGTCCGACTCTGGCTTATGTCAGTTGCCGTACAAGAATTCGTGCACGACTGTCATGAGAAATCTACGAAGATGTATCAGACAGAGGCACCCTTCGACGGCCAGTTGAATAAAGTTTCTCTGTCAGGCTCTTCTGGAGCGATTTGTAGAGCTTCACGGCTCGCCATTGGCATTAGGCTTGATGGGATCTTTGCTTACCCGCCTGATTATGATATGTACCTGACTCTTGAGTCTTGACTTCTTATCTGCGACAGTCACCTGCAGGGCGAACCGAGATGTCGGCAGACGAAGCGGAGTCTCCACAGCCATATGCCTTGAACGTCCATCCTGAACAGTCAAGTGGGTTCCTCCGGACAATTACCATGCATTCATTCTTGTGGTTCGGGATATTCCAAAAATATGTTCCAGATTCCCGGGGAATGTACTGGGTGATGTAGTTCGCTGGATCTTTCATACTTCCACTGTTCCGCATCAGTCAAAAGAGATAGGCCAGCAGGCGAGCCTACATGCAAGACAGAAAACTTACAATCCGACGCAACAGTAAGTATCTCTCACTTTGAGTGTGTTTGGAATTGGGGAGCTTGCTTCAATGGGCTGGATGGCTTGAGGATCGAGGTCTGTTGGGATGGCGTGCACCTGAAGGCCATAGATGGCCAAGCTGCCGAGGATAGCGCTGAACTTCATGGTGCCGTTGTAGAAGAGATTGACATCAGAAGTTGGACAATGGAGGATGTTTAGCCGGTATGAGAGCTTGGCCTCGATTATCCGCACAAGACGAGGAGTCTTCTGTCTTTATGTAACGCGCTATCAACTCACACAACAGTGCAGGAAGCTTCGGATCGTTGCCGCTAAAATTTAAATACGGTAGGTACTTGGGTACATACATTTATACCTAGGTAGGTGCGTAGTGCGCCGGGTAAATGTAGAACTGTCTGTCCAGTGTCAAGTTCCGGAGGTCCCGCGCACTCGTGTTATGATATGTAGCCTGTAGGTACTCCGTACTGGCCAGTGGCGGGCTATTCAATTTCATTCCCCCCCTACCTTAACCTGCAAAGCCTTGTAGTAGTCCAGGGAGGACTGCTGTCTTCTGAGTAGTTATCGTCGATCGTCGTCTTTGTGTGCAGTCGAGTTCTTGTGAGGACCTTTGCTGCCTTTTTGCACCCGGTATTTCCTGATCGCGGAGTCTTGCTCGGTCCTCGGGAGTCGGGTACCTACATACCTAAGCAAATTGGTAAATTAAATGCGTTCGATAATCGCAGCGTACTTCAGTCTTCGTATGTATGTACAACGAGTCTTTTGTCACGTTCTGTGCAACACACGCCCCACTGAGTTAGGTACTTGGAAGCTACCTAGACGTAGGATCTACAGACTTCAACAGGTGGTAAATTACCTAGACACATAGTAGATACCTACCTACCTAGGTAATTTACCACCTGTTGGAGGACCGGTACATATCACCCACCACATTTTTCCGTCGTCCGATGGGGTCAAACTCGGTAGGTATTCTCCAACATGCTCAGCTCACGAAAGTCGCCTATCTTTGAGTCGGGGCTTCAAGTTCCTGGGAGGACGATGTAAGCCCGTAATTGCCGTGGCGGTCTTTGGCAAGGCAGGTTGAATAATTGACGGTAGAGTACATACAACGAGGCACAACAATATATACACAGCCTTCGGAGACCTGATTGCGTGTTATGTATCTGTCTAGTAGCGTGTGCAGGATGTGTTGGCGTCGTACACTTCCATACAGTGTACTGGTTCGGTTGTTTGTAAATGTGGTGGCCTTATTAGCGGGCAATAGTTCCTACACAGTGACACACACAAGCACTCATCTGGATCTCGCATGCCTATATAGATATCTTAGATCTATATAGGTATATACAGCACAATGATCGTAATTCGTATTACTTCTGCGCCGGAATCTCTACCTCCCCTAGTCACATACCTACCCATTGAGTCTTGACAACTTTGAACTAGCACCCCCAGTGCACCCCAGTACCCCCCAGTACATCATGAGCTTCATAACCTCGTTACCTCGTAAACGCCGTTATGGTCAATCTATACGCCAAATTCCAATACCCATCTGTATTGTGCATATCTTACATAGATGATAGCACAATGCCGCAGCGCCCTGGACTTACGGCATAAAGAACAGGAAAGAAGAGAAGAAAGAACAAAAGATCTGATACCATCCCGGGACCCACTCCCAGTCTACCCAGTAATCCAACTTCCAAAATCTAACTTCATCAATAAACGATCCACGCCCCCTACTCTCGCAGGAATATACCCCATACGCTCTTCCCCCTCCCCGTCCTCCGGCTCCGCAAGCGCCTGTCCATCCCACTCAGCCAAAAAGGAAGGATCTGACTCCAGTGCCCGGAGTGCATGAACGGCATCCTGAATCCCGTTCTTGACTTTATGGTGCAGTGTGTGGAGCGACGCAAGAAGCTGGCCTTGCTCGCGGTCTCGGTCAGAGGAGGTGGTCGTGTCGAGGACGCCGGCGTCGTGGTGGAGGTCCGAGGACGTGAAGAGGGAGTGCAGGCGGTCGAGGTGGGTTGCTAGGTGGTCGATGTGGGTGAGGAGGGCGTAGAGGGGTTGCGTGAAGGAGGGCTGGGTGAGAAGGAGGCGGTGGGTTAGGGTGCGGAGGTAGAGGGTATGGGCTGTGGAGAGCGTTTCAGGGTCGTGTGACGATGAAGCGGAGGGAGCGAGCGTTGGCTTATGAAAGGTTGGGGTGATGGGGTCAGAAAAAGTCGCAAATCGGGAGCGAGAGCGGGAGCGGGATTGAGAGTGCGAGCGGGAGACGGAGGCAGAGTGTTGAGATTCCTTGGATGGTGGTGGGAGGAGCCACGTGTGGAAATGGTCCCAGAGACCGGCGACGATTTCCGTCTGGAAGTAGGCTTCTGTCTCACCGAGGAAGAAGATGGCCGCGCTGGCTGTGGTCCACGAGCTGCGGAGGAGCCAAGCACGATCGGACCAGCGCTCGCGAAGCGTGACGGCGTAATCCGAGGTGCCGCGTGGAGAAGGATAGTGGCGGCGGAGCGATGTGATCTTCCACAGGTCCGTAAGGCGGATATGTGCTCGGCGGAGCGAGAGCAGATAGGAGTTGATGGACGAGTAGAGCTGCAGGTCCGACGCCGAGATGACCATGTCGAGCGGCGAGGGGAGATCGATGCTCAGCATGGCCGGCACGCCGAACAGCATGTTGCGAAACGGAGACGCGGCCACATGACTTGCCGCCTCCATATCGAGCCCTCTGCCCGTGGCCAGAGCAGCCGGCGGCCTGGCCTTGGTCAGATGGAGCTGTATTAAGCTCCTGGCCAGATCTAGCTGGTCGTCTTCTTCCGCATGCTGGCCCTGCATGGACACGAGAACCGCCCACGTCCGGTTCAGCACGGCAGCCACTTCCCCATCCTTGACCGTCACGTTTTTGACACTTTGATCACTGTTGTCGTGCGCCGCCAGATGAGAAGGATGATGCCCTGTCCCGGTCACCGCCCTTCGCCACCGGTTGCGAATCTTCTCATCCGCCTCGTGTGTCAGCGCCATGGCAAACTCGCCCCGTCCGAGGAGGAAGAAGTCTCGGAGCAGGTGCATCATTTCCGACACCTTGGCCAGTGGCAGCATCTGCTGCAGAGTGGTTTCAGATAAGGACGTGCGAATGGCCTTGATTGCCTTGGAAAAGTCGGTGCTTTCAAGCGGCAGGGACAGCGTGGACAGCTCAGACAGTTTGGCGGCAACGTGCGCAACCCCCGTGGACGTGGAGCTGGTGTTGATGGATCGAACGTGGTGAAGGGATTTTCCAATAAAGAGCATGGAAGATGCAGTCGCGCCCGTGACAAAAGAAGGGAGACATTCTGCCACGCAGGCGTAGTCACGGTCGTTTGGGGCACCCTGTATCGTCGTCGTCTGTACGAAGAAGTCGTCGGCCCCGAAGCTCGGGAGTCTCCCATACAGCACCCATGCCGAAACCTGCTTCAGCCACGCCGTCTCGGCTGCTTTTACCAGACTCTCCGCCGTAGCCGCCACGTCCTGATATCCGCTCTGCAGCTCGTCCCGCAAGCGATCGATCAGTGCAGCGCCGCGGCAAGCCCGCCCCTCTCCGTCCCTCGCCATGATGAACCGCACCGTATCCCATAGCCACTCTAGCCGTCTCGTCCACTGCTGGAACTCGCTCATGACGGCCGTCAGGGGCACAATGTTGTAGGCACCCACCAGGCCCGCATCGTTCCGCAGCACGCTCGCCTCCACGTCTAGCACCTTGCGCTGAAAGGCAGCTAGGTGAACGGAGCTAATGGCCGTACAGACAGCTCTACAGATCGTACTGGGATGAGAGGTGGCCGTCTCGGAAGAATAAGCGATGAGCTTCGTGTGTAGATGACTTATGTGGCCGGCGGAAGAGAGCAGTCGCCGTTCGGGCGGGCTGATTCCTGCGAGGGCGTCTGCTTCGGGCGAGCTTGGCGGGCGTAGGAGAGGCGACGGATGGCCAGAGAGGGACAGGAGGATTTCGTGGAGCATCGCGTATTGTTTCGTGTCGCCTTTCTGCGCTTGATTGCGTCTTGTATGTCGTGGGAAATAAGGATGATGGCTCCGAGCAGCTCGAATCGGCACATGGACGCGCAGCTGCGATTTTAGTGGGAGGCTGATGGCGCCCCAGGGCACAAATTTTGGGTGGCGAGTTGACTGGAAGTCGAAATGCTTCGTGATCTGCAACGGCGAGCTAGATGGGGAGATGCAGCCGCCGAGTATGGCCAGCAGCGAGAATTGAGATGACGTGACGTGAGGTGACGTCGTGAAGTCGTGAGGAGACGCGCGTGGAGTTGAAGGGGTCCGCCGACGCGAAGGCGAACGCGCGGACACGTGATCTGCGTGGAATTCCATTTTGCAAAAGGCTGCGCTTCGGCAGTCCGATATGTATTTAGTATTTACAATCGTTTCTTTATTACAGAGTATATATATGTACACATCTCCTGCAATATATTGCCCCTGCAGCATTACACGACTTCAGCCTGCTCTTGATCACCGATTCGTTTATGAGTACGGAGTACTCCGTACCTACATACACCGTCTCCAACGGACGTTCCTTCGTGCCTGCAGGCGTTCGCATATATCCTCACCCCGTTATGACTTCGAGTCGTCTTCCTATGCTTTGCCCTTGCCGCTGCCTTCGGCCACCGCTTTGTCCGTTTTCTCTCCGCCACTGACAATGACCTTGCCGCCACCCTTGACATTTCCCACCACCATGCCCTTGGCCACGCTCTTCAAGACAGCGCGTCGAGAAACGCCCGTCACGTCAATGTAGACGAGGCCAACATTCTTGACGCCGCCACCGAGATTTCGAGACACCTCACCGGCTTCAGGGCCCCATTTGTGCTCAACGACGTGGCTAACGCTAGACGAGGTGCTGGTGAGCAAGCTGCGTCCGGCTTGTTCCATACCATCCACGACGGTGTTGAACGCCATGAAGCTCTTATTGAGCACCCCTGGCTTGTATGTCTCGATGGGCTTGCCGTCCTTGTCGAAGCCACGCGCACGGCCATCCTTTCGCTTGGATAGGTTGGCGCCGAAGTTTTGCGCAACCTTGGAGATGGACCCGACTGTGGACGCGGACAAACCTGCAGCCTTGGTGGAAAAGTGGTTGATCCTGCGGATGTGCGCGTGAGTCGTAGGCGTGAATGTGACAGGCTTTGTGTTGGGCTGGGTATTCTTGGCGTAGTTTTCAGCCTGGCTGCTGAGGGTTTGCGCGACATAATCCGATGTCGTTATTAGAAGACGAGACGCTCTCATTCCCATATTGACGATGGTGGACTTCTTGTAGGCTGGATGCACCCTGTCGTCCTCATCGTCATCACCGTATCCCGATACGGGCTGAACCGTGATGGCCTGTGACGCATCGGTGGGCAGTGCGATTTCGACAGGATCTGTCCCGCGACTGGTTTAGCAAGACGTAGAGGAACACGCCAGTCAAAGACGCTGAGTGAATGGCACAAACCTTTGGATCCGGGTTTTATGGCCGTGTCCTCCACCACCTTGAATCCGTCGCCTAACTCCCCAACGACACTGCCATCTTCCTCGTCCACCAGAACAATGCGACCCCCTTTAGAGGCTGAGCTCACGCTGCCATGAGCATAGCCCTCGCCTTTCGCGAAGCTTGCAGGGTCATACGCCGGTGGCTCATCACCAGCGGATTCTTTTGCCTTGGCAGAAGACGCCGGGACTGATGATGTCTTGCCCCCCGAGGGCCCAGGGGCCGTGGCGCGTTCCAGAAAAGCAGTGCATTGCGCGAGAATGGTCTCAAAGGTATCGACGTCTTCTTGAATACCAGCGCGAGAGCCAATGGCCGGGAATTCAATTCGTGTGAATGCGCCGCTGTCGGGTCCGAGATCCCAGCGAGGAATCAGGTAGCTCGTGGGGGGCTGATGGTAGATTTGTGTCGTGGCGGGAAGAGGCAGATCAAGCTCGGGTGGCAAATGTAGATGGAGATAGAAGTCTTGCGGACCCGGTGCAGGGCCAGATGGGTCGGAAAAGCCAGACGATGTTGATACCATCAGCAACGACAAGGTCTCGGGCCCGAGTGGGTTGAGTGGTTGTTCATTGCCTTGGGCAATGTGATAGGCCTTGATACCCTCGACAGCGTAGAGGAGCTTCGTATCCTGCAGAAGATTCGTTCAGCATTGGGGGATTGGCGGAGGGAAGCTATTGTAAGGGCTGGGATGTCGCCTACATTGCTTTCTGACGCCATTGTGAAGACGGTGAAGAGCCAAGAAGACGTGCTTGCGGGCTACACGACGAGCACAAGAGGGATTGTGATGTCGGGGCGGATCTGGATGTCTTCTGTCGTGTTGTTGCGTCAGCCAAGCTTTATTAGCTGCCTACAAATGCATGTTACATACAATTTGCATACATGTACGGAGTAGTACATACCTACAGCACCAGGTGATTAAGTGGCTGCAGGTGCGGGGGAGCGGCTATGACGACGCAGATTACCTATCGACCATCTACGGAGTAGGTACATGATCTAACCCTTGTCTGGCGGGAAACAAGCTTTCTTTGCCAGACCTTCCCAGGGGCCAGAAGCATTGAGGCTGAGCGAAAGCTTGCTCTTGAAGTTGCTCGAGTCCCACATGTTTGTGACCAGCCACAGAAATGCCACTATATAAAGTATGATATTGTGAAGAGTTTGCATGAATGGGCGAATGGTTTAGTGGTATAATACTCCCTTAGCATGTGTCAGACCACTGACATGACTCCTGGGAGTGGTCCGGGGTTCGATTCCCCGTTTGTCCACATGATATGACGCACTGTGTGCAAGATTATCTTTTTGCATCGTTAGTCGGAAAATTTGGAATGAGAGACGTGTATGTACAAGGTAGGTATCTGGCGTCACGTGAATTTTTGTTACTGGATTGAGCTTGTAAAAGAGGTCAACGTCGGGTACTCACCAAACGGTCCAAACCCACAAGTAACGCCCAAACTCAATCACAGGAAAGGCCTCACAGAAACAACCGTCCACGGTCCAGCACTCTCCGGAGTCCAAACACACGCGAGGTTTGACTTACCTGTTCCATCAAATGTCCTCCGGCTTCTCAATTCACCATACATCGTCCACATGGAATGGACGTTGTGGGAGGGAGAGCGATGGTCTGGCCAGTGGTTTTGCCCAAGTCCTCAGCAATATAGGTGTCAATTGTACAGAATTCAGGAATTTGCCCAATGCGTATTCTTTGTTGTCTTACATGGCGAAACGGAATTGGTCACATTGCCCAGACGGCGGCGCAGACACTCTCGAATAGCTCTTGGAGACCGAGCTAGGCCATCACAAGGAGGCTGAATTTTCTCCTTACAGGCAGGTCTTTCGGCGCGCCGCCGAGCTTTTTTCTGTAGTGCGGATGGCCAGTGGACGTCGACCATGAAGAGGAAAGAGCTGCAAAACATGTGATTGACGACCCTTCGTAGGGAAATGGCTCTTTTAGGCACGCCTTTTACTGTTTGACAGCCTCACCGTTCGGCCGCGCGTACGAAAAGTCAATCGTCGCCTTCTATCTTTCAGTCGTCTGTTGTCGCCGCTGCACCTCCGAAGTTCCAATTGCCCGGGTGCGGTCGGCTCGCGGCCCATTCTGTTCGTGGATCTCGAGGGATAAGTGGTTTACTGACCACCTACTCGTGGGACAATGCAGCGTTCTCGCGTATAATCGTGTATGATCTGATGTGTACTTCAACTCAATGGGTACGTGTTAGCTACCCAGAATCTGATGAAAGCTACAATCAGACATAATACATGGGAAGACATCGAAGGTTTTCTTGCGCACGTCAGCAGGCCAGTATAGAAGCACCAGAAAGTATGGTCTGTGACGATCATTTGAACGCGATGCCGTCGTGGCAGTACCATAATCGTCTTGAATGAAGAGCCCAAGCAATTCAAGAGCCCAAGAGGGTGAATCGACGCCAAAAAGGATTTTGGAAGTGGCTTGCTGGCCTGACTTGACTGAGCGGTCACTGATGGACGCTCTTGCCCTCGTCTTGTCAATGATGCCTGCCGCGCAACGCAAGGTCGAGATTCTTTGACTGACTAGGTGTTCTCGAACGACACTCCGGTACGAAATCGATGCATGTTGGACTCGTGAGCTACTAGCCCACAGACTCAAGCATCTTGAACAAAACCGAGACGAAGTCATGCAGGTGGATGGCCTTCCCAATGAAGATAAGTGGCAATTTGATCTTGTTAGACAGTCGCCGTAGACTGCGCAGCTCTACAGGTGAATCTGATGGAGCCTGCTGAAATCGATGATGTGGTCGGCCATTATCACTACAGGTTGAGTCCAATGTGTCATGAGGTAGTGACTGAGGGGGTGGTCAGGTACAGTCAGAGCTACCAGAAGAACTCCGCCAGTATAGACAGTAGACTGGCATCTGAGTATACCGAAAGTTCCTATTTTCTTGACATACTTGCGTACTAACGTTGGCAATCACAGGAATTGTTTTTTAGTATTGGCGGCTCATCGGCAACATAGACGCTGGCTCCTCGGTGCATAAGCGTCAATAGAAAAGTAATGGCTCGGCTCTCCAACCGCATAGGATGTGGGAGGTCCAAGGATACCTGGTTCTGGGCCCGGCAACAGACGGAGGCATGACGACTCGTTCACGGCAATGCGGCAGCGCAAGCCAGAGTACAACTTCATTGTCGCAGGCCACCACAGATCAATAATAATGATACGGATTCTTTCATATGACAGATTCCTGCAGCTTTCCGCCAAGTTGAACACTACATCCCCCTCGGTCAGAGACTCTCCTTCTCCGCTTCTGGGATCCGAGCGACCCAGGCCACGGTAGGGGTCGTGATATGTATGCTGGAGGGCTCAGGGAGGTGACGCAGAAAGGCGACTTTTCGTGCAAGCTTATGATATATCATTTGCTTCATCAAAACAATGCCGATACGGATGCCTCACTACATACGACTCAAGTTTTTCTGGCTTCGTCATCTTTCGTTTTCACCTGCATTATCCTCCTTGCACAGCATGCAACACCATGTACCCATCCCCCGAGGGTCAAAGCTCAGGTCGTGATAGAAGCTATTCCATTGTTCCCGATAGCAAGCTTTGCCTCACTGCTTTTGACCATCGGAGATCAAGAGGACGACTGGACTATTGGCTATCCGAGCGTTCCAGAACAAAAGCCAGGACGGCATGGCAAGGGCCCCACGACTTACTTCCTGGATCATGAAGCGTGCCCCTAGTTGCTCTCGATAATATCGCAAGTATACTGGGAGAATCGCATGGGTGGCGAGCCGGCAAAGTTGAACAGTGCTGTTAGAAGACAGCGTGGGGTTTTGGCCGTATGCACCATACACTCGCAATGCCCGATCGCAGAAAAGCAGTCTGGCGAGTAGCCGAGACCACATCCATCAGTAGTGCATGGATGAGTGATGCAAAAAATGCCCTCGGTGTGACGGCGGAGGGGCTCTTAGCACGAAGCACACACCGGATTTGATGCCACGAGGGATGCGTGAGTCACAGTTGATGTCCTCAGTTGGCATACTCCATCCCGTGCCTTTACGACAACCAGGAGAACAAAGCGGATATTTTGTCCTGGAGCCAGGAACCAAAACATCCATGTAGCACCGCCAAGCTGCTCCCCTCACGTTCGGTTGACTCGGCTATGCATGGAGGCGGTGGCTGATGGCCGGCCACTTGACCAATCGACGGGGCGGAGAGTCGTACTTGAATAATGTGCGTCTGTCGCGTCTTGCGAGTTCAATCACGAGGTCTCTCTGATAGTGTGCTGAGCATGCAGGGAGCCGAGAGACATATCAAATAGGCGGCAAAGGATGGGCGATCGAATAAGTCGGAACGAGGCCAAATTCGGGTTCCCCAATCCGACGAGCAGAACGTTGTACATACCCGCGACTTTATGCCGGTCTCGCAGTATTTCCGCTGGCTGCCCAAGTCAATCCAGATATATGTCTCAGAACGTTGCACGAAACACAGTGCAAAGCCGGGCTAAAGCATATAGCTTGTCCTAGCCATGTTGCATTCCGTTCAAAAAGCAGAGAAGCAGGACAGGCCAATAACATCATCACCATCACACGTCGCACACGTGTTTGTACTCCCTATAGCGGTCAACGCTTGGAGCTGGACCGAAGCGACCGTAGCGACAAGAACAGCCCTCTTGTCAACCGGTGCCAACTTGAACAAGGGTTCGCCCGAGTATATGTTGTGGAAAATCACTATGACTTGAGACCCTGTCCAGTGAAAAGAGACATACGCGGGAGGGCCCTGGGCTTTGTGTAAAAGTTACTCACCTCATGATCCCGTCGTGCATTTTTTGCTTTCATGCAACAAGTTATCAATCAGTATTGCAATGTCACATTGAGGTAAACCGTAATGTACTCTATTTCCCAGTCTGTGCTCTATTGTTCAGTGCTGCGTCATTCTTTCCTAGTCGCAATCCAAAACTCAACTCTTGGAACTGACATATCAGCCACATACAGATCGAGTTGCATCCAAGCGTTACATTGTGGTAGGTGATAGGATATTAAGAAGCTACTTGGGGGATCTCTCTCCTCGCATTAGCATCGTGTTCGCTGGAAGCATGAGGCCGGAAGGGTGTGCCGGTCAACGTGAGTGCTGCTCTTTTTCTTTTACGCGTTTGCTCTCTTTTTCGCTTCGTCATTTTTTTTTCTCAGGGTCATTCCCGTGTTTCCGATAGCTTGCATTTACGCGCGAGAAGCATAACCGCCATTCGCCCTTGTGTCTGCTTCATGCGGCGTACAGCAAGCTCTTATTTCGGGTCACGACTTATACACACCTCTCTCGCTCGTGCCTAATAGCCAATGGACAAGGCACGAGGGCGATCACAAAGACTATCTTGACTGAGTTTAAGCAGTTGATTCGCTGGATCCTGAGACTTACTCTTGGTTGGACCGTATGAGACGAGTATGATGGACATACGTGAGGCGTGCATGATCCGCCGTTTATGTGGCAGATTGGGCCAGAAAACATGCCATAATGGAGGTCCGAGGGTCGATTCAAGCGCCACGACTGAATCATGGGTTGTGATACTCCCAGAGGTGCCTCGCATATATCGCGAAATCAAATGGAACGATGATGTGCAAGTCAAGCATCACCACTGAGCTGCCACGGAGCGTACCACCGTGAGAATAGCCAGACTATTCCTCGACTTTGGGAGTGAGTGACGTCTCGGGTCCCTGACTATTATGTCCTTGAAGTGGCCACTGGTATGTATATAAACCACTCGCCATCTCCAACTTTGAGAACAAAAACTTCCTATCACTCCTCTTCATCACTCTTACTTTCTTGACTATCACGAGTACTATTGTACTCAACTCTTGTTCATACTTGACTTCACCATTCCACTTTCCAGTTTCCAGCAGCATCCTTGAAGGTTTCTGTCTGTGGCATCGTGTGCTGAGAGCGAGCCATCAGCCCAATTTACCTTGCCCTTTCCTGTCCGGGTTGCTATTCATTTCTACTCTTTTTTCTTCTTTTTAACAAGAAGAACCATGAGTTCCCCACCAGGGCCCTTCTGGAACTATCCAGTCGAAACAGTCAAAGACTGCATCACTGTCAGGACGGTCCCCGATCCAGCACCAGCAACATCGACTCCAGCTGCTGCCCTGCCATCCTTGGACCCAGCCGCTGCCCTGCCATCCTCGACTCAAGCTGCTGCCTTGCCATCCTCGACCCCAGCTGCTGCCCTGTCATCCTCGCCTCCAGTCGTTTCAGAGACGGTGGCGCCTGAGGAAGCCCCAAGGCGGAGGCGAAGGCCAAGGGCCACCTCAGCCGAACTGAGATGGATGTTTCGAAATCGAAACCGCGACTTGGCGCCAGAAGATGACTGGACCCAGATGACGAATCGGGTTGATATAAGGAGAGTACAGAACCGGGTTTCTCAGAGGTCTTATCGTGAGTTGCAGTCCATATCTTTCTCTTTGATGCCTCTACTGCATCTTGTCTCGCATCTGCACATTTGAGTCATGGGCAAGACCACTTCTTGAAAAGTTGAAGAGAGTGCTCGTCTTTAAGTCGAGTCTTGTTCCCCCCTCTTCTCCTTCTGTCCTTCTACTCTCTCCTCTTTTCTCTTGCCTTCTTCTCCAGTCTTCCCTCCTTGTCCTATTTTCTTTTATTTTCTTATATTCTCGCCCTCGTCTTCTCTTTGTATAATTGTATCGCTTCCTGATTGCTGACGGAGATTTTCCTAGCTACAGGCATGAGGAGGAGAATTCAAGATGTTGAAGCTCAAGAAGAGGCTGAGAGGATGAGGATAAACGACGCCATACCAAACCCAAATGGTGTCCCGAATACTGGTATGATCGACATGAGCTCATTGCCGCTCACTTACAGACAACTTGGGGGGGAGTGGTCAGAGCCGCCTCCAGATTGGAACAGCGTGCCAAGTGAAAGTCTTGAAAGCCCGCAGCCCTCCTCCACAGTCTGGACTCCACCTACGCAGGCCACGGTTAGGAGACGGCCACGACGAGTTCGGCCAGCCTTGACGCAGTCGAGTTTCAGACCTGTCTGGGACGACTTTTATCAGTCCCAAGAAGCGGGCATGTTTGATTCCTATCCTGACAATCAACAAGGTAATTCCGGGTCACAGAGCTCCCCCACTTCCCAAGGTACGTGCTCGTCGCTCTCAAGTGGGAACTGGTGAATTTGACGATTTATTGACTCATGTCTGTCGTTTCTGGAATCCATAGTTACGAGCTCAATGAGCCGAACCGACGCTGAGCACTTGAGAAGCTTGCCCTCACCGTCCTCGACCACCTGGGAATCCCCCGCCAGCCTCTTTCAAACCAACAGGAGGGCTGCCAACTTGGGGACTCCCTCGAGGGCTGTCAACTTGGGGGCCGCAGCCAACCGGCCCAACCCCTTTGGATTCAGAAGCCCCCAGCCATCTCCGTCGGTAATGGGACAGATGAGCTTGCCTCAGGCTCCGCATCGTCCAGTTGCCCGTAACTCCTTTGGATTCAGTACCCCCCAGCCATCTCCGTCGGTAATAGGACAGACGAGCTTGCCTCCGGCTCCACATCGTCCAGATGCCCGTAACTCCTTTGGATTCAGCAGCCTTCAGTCATCTCCGTCGCTAATGGGACAGATGAGCTTGCCTCAGGTTCCAAATCGTCCTGTTTTCCCTTGGGAGCAGGTGCTGGAACCTCGCATTCAGTCACAGGTGCTCAACGATACAAGCCTGACAGCGCCTTGGACTGGTGCCGGACCGTCCAGGGCAGATGAGGAAAATATCGAGAGCGCGACGCGACCCATGCCAAGCACCGAATACGGTGCGTTTGAAGACATTGCCACGGCCTACTACGCGATTCAGCCCTCTAGCTCTTCATCAACGTCACTGTCCACCGAAGACCATGTGACCCGAAGCAAGCGCCTTCTCGAGGCGATTGCGAACGCGTACTACGGCACAGATACCGTGCCCGATATGGACCGCCGAGTTTTCCTCCAACACGTTCTCCAGACAGTCATGGCGATGCTCAAGTCGCACACAACAGGTTCGAGCAGCCAGCTGGCCTTCTTGTGGGAGAATCAGGGTGATGCAAGCGCTCATGAGACCCTGAAGGTCCTGAAGAGGATGGTGGAAACAGAGGTACGCGCCATTTCGGAGATGCAACTGGACGGCTGAAGAGTTTGTCACAATAACAAAATGCGCAACAGATGACAGTTCATGGCTAATCGATCCATCATTTCAGTTCCCGCGCTCGTGGGCTCTGAACATGGCCCTGGTGGAAGATGTGAGCGGTAGTCGTGGCAGGTCAGATGCGTCCAACCTTGCGCTCATCATTATTTGCCTGCAGCGGTGTTCAGGACCGGTGGAACGAGCAGAATTATTGGCCATCTTGAGAGCATGCCTCTAGCCGCTTTTTTTCCCATTTTCTCCTGTTTTTTTCCGGGCTGGCAGGCAGGAGGGACAGAAGGACAGAAGGACAGAAAGAGGGAGGACAAGAGCTTATTTTTGACAGGGGAGCGGATTGGTGGAACATGACTCGGGTGTCAGCGCACATGGGCTTCATTGTTGTTCGAATGCCGGCATGCGTAGTGGGCAGTGGTGCGACACGAAATTGGAATGCTGTTGACAATGTTGTTTCTCGTCATTTTGATCTAGTTAGTTTAGGTTGTTAACTCTGAATTTTGTGTGAGTTTGTTTTATTTGGTATTGTGCACAGTACAGACAACAGTGTATATGCACAGTGAGACTCTGAGTGAGTCTTTGCGAGGTCGTCATTGGTTCTTCTCTGTGGGGCCCTCCTAGGTACTCCGGCGTCCGTACATATGTAGGTACCTACTTGTACCAAATTTAGTCATCTCTCCGTGCCGCGAACAAAGGTGTCCGTACCTACTACCGTGTCACATTTTCTCCCATCTTTCCGCCGAACCACCAAAGCGTTCTTCGTCTTCTTCTTCTTCTTCCTCTTCCTCTTCTTCCTCTTCTTCCCCGCAACCGGATATTCGCCGGCTTCCTCGATACCAAAGTGACACCAGATTTCTTGTCTGCACCCCCCTCCCCCTCGCCAGGTTTCACGCATCTCAACGGCGGCAATGTACCCCGGCGGTCCAAACCCCACGCAAATCCAGTTCATACCTCCCAATAGAGCGATCGCCAATCCGCGCCCGCCGCCCCTGGTGCTGCTCCATGATGGCGGTGGCACGACTTTTAGCTACTTCCTACTCGGGAGTCTGGGGCGTGATGTATGGGCGGTGCACAATAGTCGGTACTTTACGGGGGACGCGTGGGAGGGGGGCATGGAGCAGATGGTGCTGGTGTATTTGGACGGGTTGGTGAGGGAGGGGATCCGAGGGGATATCATGTTGGGGGGTAAGTTCTCTTTTTCTTTCCTTACCCTATTTTGTTGTGAATTTCTTCCGATTTCTTGTCGTCGACGTTATCTTCATGTTGTTCTTGTTGTTCGTATTGTCCTTTTGTTGCTTACATCTTTTTTGATGCCATTCTTTATGTTTTTATTAGTGTTGTCAAGTTACAGTTCAAATTGCTCCTTTACTGTGTTGTTTATATTTGTCTATCGCGTTGTTTATAAGTTTCAAAAATCCACCCACTCATGGTCTGTTTGATCGTTTCTTCTTTGCTGTTGCTTTCCCTTCCATTATGAGACCCTGTCGTGTCCTGTTCATTGCTCACACCCATAGGCTGGTCCCTCGGTGGCTTCCTCTCTCTCGCCATGGCTCACCGGATCGCCAAAGACCCTGATCGATATCCCTTTTCCGTGGCCGGCCTCCTCCTCATCGACTCGCCCTACCACATTGCTCGCAGCAAGATCAGCCAGCCCCATTCCAAGGCCCCGCTCGGCAATGTGCCCGACCTGGTGCGCACGGCCTTTGAACATTGCGACGCCATGCTGCAACAATGGGACCTCCCGCGCTGGAGCGGCACAGACGGCGCACGAGAAACTGACTTGGAGGTCCCTGGCGGCCAGCGATTCAAACTGCAGCGCTCTGAAGTGCTGTATAAGCCCGCCACCGGGGGCGCCAAGACCTGGAGTACTATTCGTACTGGGACGTTGCCATCTACTGAGGCCTCAACTACGGAGGCAGCCACGACTGATTTAGAGATATCAAACGCTGCATCTACGCCGGAAGACCTCGTTATACCTGGCTCGCCACCACCCGCCGTTCTCATCCGTTGCACACAATTTGCGAAACTAAACCCCGAGATTCCTTCGAATTACCCCTGCCTAGTGGACCTAAACCGCAACGAAAAACTGCTGGGCTGGGAGGGCCGGTATCCGGAATTCATCAAGGCGGTCATTGACGTCGATGCGGACCACTACCAGCTGTTTGACAGGACGCACATGGAGAGAATGGAAGACGTGACGGCCCGGCTGTCTTGGGGGATGGACATTCTCGATGCCTTGTGGTCGACTAGCAAGGCAAAGAAGGGGGCAAAGACGGATTAGTTTCAGCAAAACTATTCAATTCGACTATATTTTGCAAGCACCAGAGCCTCCAGATCGTTTTACAGGCGGAGCTAGGTTAGGTACCTAATGTAGGTACCTTTCGGCCTGCGGGAGATGGTGCTTGAAATTGCGATGTGGCGTCGGCGCGTCGCACTCGGGGCTCCATGCGGGCCGTGTGGGGCATGCTAACCACTTTGGGAATCTGGGGTACAACTTTTGTACAGGGAACTCGTCGGACTTTGTGCAGCGTGCTTCACAGTCTCTGTGTGTTTGCCATGGTGCCACGCTTGCATGCGCCTGCTTGCTACATACATATACATACTTGTAAGTTGTCTGCATATCAATACCGTATACGTCTGGGATGCTGCGCGAGACCGAGGTTGTGAGATGCGATAGAAGGGATCAGCGCAAGCAAACAGCCGCAGGGGGAGAGCATAGAATGGTCTCCAGCTGAGTTCATGCAACGAACACCGTGCCATGTTTGGGAAAACTAATCTCAATGCTTTGCATGGACGTAGGAGTGTGGGCGCCGAATATGCAGGTTTGAACATACGGAGTAAGCAGCCGAGCAGAAAGGGGGGGGGATGCATTATTGCATGCAAATGAGCGGAGTCCGACATGGCGACTCGCGATAAAACAGACAGCCACAGCGTTGCTTCGACGGGCGGATTTTCTTGTGCGGGGCAGTCTTGCCTGTCAAGACGGCAGAGCGCAGTGTGTCGTGAAGAATAACACGCGCATGGAATGACGCTTGCAATGTTGCAATGCATCTTGCTGCTTCAGTGCTCTTACTTACTCTTGACCTTGTACCTAGCGGATACTAAGGCACAGTACAGGGGGGCGGTATTGAACTAGGTGTCAAGATTCTGAGCCTATATTCATTCGAATCACACACAGGAGGCTAGTTCTCGGCACTCACGCCTTGCAGCGGTGCGAAGGCCAAAAGATATTCTGATGAGGTATCAACAAGGAGTGCGGCGGAAGGCGAGGCCGCCATAAGCTTGGCGAGCAAGAGAAAATTGGAATAGATTCTCTTGGTATTATGTAGTACGATCGTAAGACAAGGTCCATGGCTCCAGACTCCATGCAGGCAATAAATTGCCACGATAACAGACAATACCTGTTGACATGGGCCGATGCAAAGGCGGCGCCTTGCCGAAACTCTGCGGGCGCGTGAATTCTTGAGGAAGGCCGGACGAATCGCGATACCTAAATATTGTTTTTTCGCGCCATAAAACTCAGAGAAACGCCGTGTACTGCATTATTTTGACCAGTCTACTGATTTTCTTCTCGGTCTTGGACTCTTGATCAGCCTGTCACCGTTCATGCCGTCTGCTCTCGCCGCCTCTCGTCTTCTCCGGACCCCGGTCAGATTCTGTACGCCGTTTGGTATTCCCACCCTCTTTTCCAGTCCTCGTTTAGGCCATTCAGCCCATTCAGCGCCAACTTGGGGCTCGGGTTACTGGTTCTTGGTTCTCTTCCTGGTATGTACATATCCAGCCAGCTTCTGAGCGTCTCCTTGCATAACAAAGGCCGACGTGGGCCGCAGCTGCATGCCAATGATGCCATAGGGGACACAACCTCAACGTGCACACATATCATATATGTGCGTGATACCACCCATCCCATGGCACTGTCATGGAGACAACAATGATGGAGTGGCATCTGAGTCGGGTATTCCAGCCTCCCCGGCAGAAACTGAGAGTCCGCGTTGCACGAGCGAGGTCCTTGCTTGCTCGTGGGCCGTAGCGACGGGCGCCTGCGGCAGTGCGGCCTAACTGGACTCTAGGCTCTGCGTGAAGTTTGAACAAGGGCATTCATGATTCACGGACTCGGCATCATCTTGATATGGCACCTCATAGACAAGTACAGTCAGAAATAAAATACAATATCTTATTAGAGATGCACGCTCGTACGATTTCCGAGATGGCCGTTGAAGTTCATCCGACTCTCGGACTCGTCACTCCGAACTCGTGTGTCTGGGGAGATGGGCGCAAGTTGCAACAGGGCCCCGCGGTCGGAGTTAGCAGTTAGACTGTTAGGTTTCTTTCAGGCGAGAATCTGGAACCGCGGCTGCTTCCGCGGTTGCCTCTATTCTGGTTTCCGTGTCTTCGTCCGACGTCAACGCTTTGCCGTCGCTTTTTCGGTGAGGTCTGGCATCTGCTGTCTGTCGGACGTGGTGATGGGGGACTGAGACTCTAGACGGATGGGTGCATTTGCGATCCGAGAAAGACGGCAAAACTTGTATTTAAATCTCTTGTCCGTCGAACCTCGTTATCGTGATGATGGACATTGGAGGGTGGACTTAGGTGGACCATTGCTCAGGGGGAATTAGGGCTGTGTGTCACTGCATTCCAGCAACTTGCTGCCTGCAAGTGAGCAGAATGAGATTCCTCGTCCCTCGTTTTGTGAATAACAGGCACTGTGGATATTATGAATTCTGTGGCTATTCTCATTATGTTACATGTATTTGTATCATGATCATAGGTTCATGGTAGTTTCGTTTGCTGTCCTTGTTGAATGTTCAACTCGGTTCCTTGTTTCGTATACGGTATTACCCCCCACCAGCCGCTGAGCAGTGAGGCGATGCCGCGATACCCACTGCCCATGCAAGACCTACTGTGAGCTGAAAGCCATTCCCACGCTCTCCGTCTATTCTCCATCAAACTAGAGCTTTTATTCCATGTTGGCTAGATTGTGACGGCTGTGATAGATTTGTTGAGCGGCTCGGCTGCGCGATGACTCCGCCTCCGAATTGTAGGCAGAGTTGAGTGCTAGCACATAAAGAGCATTTGATCATTAATACAGGAGCGATTCCTAGACGAGCCAGAGAAGATGAACAAAGAGTAAACTTTCGAGTTCGTCGCGTGACTCGCGTGACTCGCGTGAGCTTCGTGAATCAGATTCATAATTCCCTCCTGTTTCGGAAATCGCCCCGGAGCTCCGAGCGAACTAGCGAGAGAAACGCATGCTGACTCTCGTAATCTATTGGGTAATAACATCCCACGCATGTCAACAATGTGCTTGCACGGCGGCTGGGGGCAGCTCACATATTATGGACTGTAACTAGACACACCCCGGCCAGATTGGCAGACTCAGGTCTGACGTGGCCAAAGTCCATGATCCATCACAGCACGTACCCGTGGCAAAGACCTTGGATGTTTTTCCTTTGATGGCGTACCTGACTCAGTAGACCGAAAGTTCATTGTTTATCATTGTCGTTTCATCGAAAGTCGGCTCCGAATCCGATCAGAGTCTAAAGACTAAACGTCCATCACTAGGTAGTAATCCACGCTAACTTCGAATCGGGAAGCTCAACGTGTAGCCATCTTTTGACAGCGTGCCATCCGATTTCCAGGCCAGCATACCACTTCTTTCTATCACGTAGTCTATCTGTCCGTTTGTAACTTGTGTGGCAGGTGCGAGTGCGACATCGCGTCTTCTGAGTTCCCGTCCCCAGTCACGACTCACGACTCACGAGGCACCGTCGGGGGGG
>QEQW01000720.1:0-12878 GCA_004016085.1 Claviceps quebecensis
TCGTCTTTTCGTCGGTATCGTTGATTGTGGCAAGCTTTGATGCTTGACCTTTGGGTAGGATAAAGGGTTTTTCCCCCTTTATCCCCTTGCCTCACTTTGTAGCTAGAACAGACACGAATGAATATTACCTTGGTTTACGAATGCATGCATTGATACTTATTTGCTTACCCTGTTTATCCCAACAGAAACATCAAACAAAAAGAGACGTTGACATCAAGACATGTTATACAAAAGCAGGCCAAAACATGCATTTCCCTTTTCCCGCTAAGCTCATTCACCACCCTTCTTTTTTTCAACTCACTCGGAACTCCTTCTAGTCTCAACGTTCTCTGATCTCAGACTCATTCTCCTCAGACACCTCCAGGCTCCATCTCAGATCCATACGTCATAGACCCAGACTCATACGACTCATACACACCCATGTCCATCTCAGACTGATGAGTCGGACTCATGAGTTGATCCTCGTCAGGCTCAAAATACCCAGCTCCAGCACTGAGCTCATCGTGAGTCTCAGCGTCTGGGAACCCCTGAATCGACCAAACAGGTGCTGGTTGCATCCAAAGATCCGCCATACGCCACTCTGGACGATTATGATCCTCGACCCAGTGAAGAATCCAATCGAGATCGGAGACAATCCGGATGACAAGGTTGAGCCGGCCCGTTGATGGGGTGCTGCGGGATGTCGGTAGGGTCGTCCAAACGCTTCACCTATGCCGGGCGGCGGCCGTGAGTTTAGTCTGAGACCCGTCCGACAGAATGTTGCAAGAGTACCAGACATGGATGGGTTCCATGACGAAGGTGTCCATGGCGGAGCTGGGGTTGTTAACGTTGACGCCGATGTTCCTGGCGAGGGTCCTGGAAGCGGTGGCCCTGAAGGCCATGGGTGTCAGAGTGAAGGAGCGGTAGTAGGGGGGCCTGATTCCTGAGGGGGCGAACGGTGGATGACAGGTAGGTTGGGGGTGAGGGAGAGGGAGACGGGCGTTCTTGGGAGCCATTGTATCATGATGTTATGGCGTTGGTGGTGATACTCGGAGTCTCGGAGAGACTAGAGTCGGATGCTGCTGGCTGGAGGGTTGTTTGCTTCCGGCTTCCCTTCCAGCGGCAGTAACGGCGGTGCCTCCATTACTCGTAGATTGTCAAGTCCCGCCTTCTTGTTCTGGCCCTTGGCCACTTGGTCGCGTATCATTTCATGCCCCTTGGGACCAGCTCGAAATCCTTCTCTGGTGGCAATGCTTTCATGCGCTCTTGCCCGAGCTCCTGAGTCCCGCAAGATGGGCGTAGTATATGGCTGGGTGGAGCGATACCTGCGTCGTGGAACGGGCATACGAGTAGCACTGCGGGTAGATCATCTTCTGCAGATCATTGACTGGGACTCCCATTTCGTTCAACATCACATGGTAGTGTACTGGGCGAGCGGTACCTTGAATGACCACATGGGAGGCGCTTCGTGGCCACGATTACCGTCCACTTCGGTATCGGCAATGCGGGTGCCCTTTCCCGAAGGTAGAGTTTGATGTGGCGGCTTTTCTGGTCAATGACATGCGCAAACTGATCTTCGCTGACCCCGTCGCGAAAGTATATAATGTGCTTGGGAAAGGCATCATCACGGCCAGCCTTCCAGTACTTGAACAATGTTCTGCGTCGTGCGAGAAGGGCGCGACAATCCATGAGGACGAGGTGAACACAGCCTTCCTTCGCTGGTGTGGGATACCACGACTGTGGAGGACGAATAAATCTATAAGATACACGCTCGAACGATGATGAGTGAGATCCAAGAAAGACGTACAGTTGACTTCAAGCAGAG
Organism: Claviceps quebecensis; assembly: GCA_004016085.1. Classification (NCBI taxonomy): domain Eukaryota; kingdom Fungi; phylum Ascomycota; class Sordariomycetes; order Hypocreales; family Clavicipitaceae; genus Claviceps; species Claviceps quebecensis. The sequence goes on from QEQW01000720.1 coordinate 1,805, forward strand.
GATCAACTCCCCAAGAAAAGAAGGAACCGGACCGAGTTGATCTCTATGCTAAAGCGAAGAAAACCAATAGAGGAATCTATACACATTATACATAGAGGTTCGGTCCGATACCTCAGAAGGAAAGAGCAGCCACTGCCAGCGAATAACAAGCGTCGAGCGAGGACAGTGAGTTTGCCTCGCGACCTCGGACCGCGTAACTTGTGTCTTGTGGCCGTGGCGCTCACCACTGGTCAAAAGTTGGAAAGAAGCGACCAAGAGTACGTCTTGCAGAGGGTATTCGCTGACGTGGGATGTAGTCCTTGCTGACAAGTCACAAAGGTCGTTCGCAGCTTGCATGGGCTTACACGACTTCGCTGCCTCATCGACCCCGAACGCCTCGTCTGTAGGCACTCTTTGTGCATGAACCATTGTCCATGCAACGCCCGTCGCCCTCTCGATGATAGATATTCTCTGGGAAACCGGAAACGCATGAGATAGACGAGAGAATACATCACGAGGATCCATTCTCTTTCAATAGGACGTCTCTGTGAAGAGAAAGAAAGGATTGAATGAATCCGAACAATACCGTTCCTGCCGGTAGTTGGCAGGTGACATGCAGCGGGATGAAGAGGTGAACTTGCGGACAGTATGTAGGCGGCCTTCATACATTGGTGTACAAACCTACCTACCTACCTACCTACCTACGTAGTACGGAGTATATACAACACGGGTTATGGTTTATGGGTATGTACCTAGATGGGTGCGGCTTACCCCAGAAATGCAGGGGTGATTGTAGGGATAGAGCATGGGTTCATGCGATGGCTGAATCCTGATAGGTATGTACATACGGAGTACTCCGTACATACATGTACCAGGTTCTTGTCAGTATCCTTGCTTTCTTCCGCTGCCTCTTTTCTGTACCTGTAGGGGACGGCAGATGCGTGACCTGAGAAGCTTCGCGCGAGAATGATTGCCTCGATTGCACTGTACATATGATGTTTATTATAGATACCTATCACCATGAAGCAGAAGAGTCTTGATTCGCTCGCTCTCGTCAATAACAAGAACAGTCTGCTGATTGCAGGGAACGCGGCACGCCCTATCAGCTTGGACTTGATCTCAAGTCTTGCAGATGCACTTAGTGGCTCGGAGATCTTGCGGTTTTTCCTATCATGGAATGACTGTGCTCTCCAATACGTCCGTCGTGAAGACATCCTCTCCTGGGATTAGTTTCGTTGAATCGTTGTTCTGTCTCTCTGGAGTCTGGAATTGGATTAGCACGTTGACTTCTTGTTTTACTCTGAGCGAGGAGCAGTGTGTGTAGGCGCCTGTGCTTATTTTTTGCTATAGATATACGTTTAGGCAAGTCGCCCGTGGGTCGTAATTCTTTCGATATCTCCAGCAGGGTCCGTTGGCGTCGCCTGTATTCTGTGCACGTTGTTCCGGAACATAGGGACTCGAGCTAGCCTCAAAACTTCCCGCTCGAGGAGAATGAGGACTACCAAATGCTTGTCGTTTATTCAACTGACATGACAATCCATAGTTTAGTAGTTCCGTCTAGGCATTCATATCCATTTTGACCAACACGGGCAAGTTGCCCCATGCCTCGAGACTCGAGCAAAACACCACCACGTTCCGATCCCCCTCGGACCGAAAGAAAGAAAAGTTTTGTGCTTCAATGTTGGCCAGGTTCTTGCTCTGCCATTTGGCGTTAATTAGAGGTTGGAAGTGTATTGGAAGTGAATTGAAAATAGTCTGACTTTGGTCTTGATCTTCATTAGGGGCTTGTGTCGGTTCATGAGTCATGACGGCTTTACAAGTCCACGTTTCTCGTTCTCCATGCTTTTGTAGACCTACATCGATCTCAGCTCTGTTCTTGTGCTCACTACATCCTCGCCAAGAAGCGAACCCGACGGCCCATTCAGTACAGCGCCATCTCATGTTCTCCTCCCCCCTTCCCTTCTCCCCCGTCCACCAGGGACCACCACAATAACTCATATTCTCAGACGGACGCCGTGTGGCCCCGGACATGATCCGCCGTAAAGACCGTGGTCGTGGTGGTCTTCATAATGCCGCTCCTTCCGGCGTAGTACGTCAATGGAATGTCCGCCGAGGTCTCCGCCTTCTGAATGCTAACGTCGTTGCCAAAACCGTCAATGTCGGTGCCGGTGCTGCTGCTCTGCATGCCGCCGCGCTGGTTTTCCTCGACGATCTGTGCGTGCTTTTTGCATCGGAACCTACTGGCTCGCTTAGGGAGCTCGAGCGGCTGGTGGCGTGAACCTGAGCTGGTGACTGATTTTCGGACAACCTTGGCTATCATGGAGGCCATGGTCAGCTCTACGTGGAGCTTAACGATGTATACAACGGGGGCAAATTGCTCGTAGCTAGCAGCAGGGACTCGTTAGCAAGAGACGCGGTACCACAAGGACCGTGGGCGTATAGTGTAGTGTAGTGTAGTATATGTATACACACGTATATATGTGCGAGACAGCAAGGGGATTTGGGGGGGGGAGAACTCACAGATACCTGGACGGCAGGTTCAACATCCCCAACAGCGCAGCGTCCATGCTAGTCGTCAGAACAACGAGCACGCAATTAAATCTGAAGAGCGGCCAGTACTTCTTCAAGCCATGCGAAATCAGCCGAAAGCGGACCAGATACAAAAAGATCCCGTTGAGACTGAAATCCACCAAGAGGAAGAAGGTCTTGTCCACCATCTCAAACACATCGTTGAGGCGCTTCTGCGTAGGCGTCGCCTTGGCTTCGTACGCGGCAGGCCATATCACACAGACGCCGATGTTGATGCATCCAATCATGCCGAAAAGACACCATTTCAACCACCGCGCTTTGCGCTTGTTGATCATGATGAGGCTGACGCGATTGGCAATGATTTGGGAGAGAAGCTGAGTTTGGATGGCCCAAAGTGCGACTGTTGGCGAAAGAAGCCCCCAAAGGGACACGAGTCAATAAACGAAACGATAACGGAAGCGACGAAGAGGACGAAGAAGAAAGGAAGGGAACAATCAGGGCAGATTAGCTTGCCTTCCGCGAGCCGTGGAAGTATATGGCTTCATCTTACTTGTGCCAAAGTACAGGCCGGTGCTGCCGGGTATGACTTCCGTCAGATACAAGTAGGTCACAATGGCAAAAACAAAATTGACAATGGCCTCGATCCATATCATATATAGATAGGCATTCTGGTATGACCGCAACTGGGCTTGGCTGATGATCTTTCGACTTTGCCGGACAATCTTGACCAGCGTCAGCGGGAACACGCCGATGAAGATGCCGAAGTAGATGGCTGCTAGATCGATCATGGTGGTTAAAGATGTGAAGAAACTCGAAGCGGCATCAATTCCAGTGGTTTCTGTTTTTTTGCTTTTCTTGTCTGATGCAAATATACATACATACATACACACGCGCACATGCAAAGTCTCTTTCCCCTCTCCGACGTATGAGCTCGGTGTCGGTTCACGATGAGGACCAGGCAACAGAGGCATGCGGTCCGATGCCGTACATGGTATTGTGTTCGGCCCAACAGCATCGCTGCGACGCTGTCTCTTGGCGAACTGGTCTGTTCACCGGTCTAGATCACACCCCGACCTACATTGCTGTGTGGAGGGAAATGGAATCGACCACCGAGAAAGTGATCTCGACATCTTTATTTGGTGGGGAAATTGCTGTGGCTGATTAATATATATTGTGTGGACGCCTTTTTGCTGCGCTCGATGTGCTAGTTCAAAGAAAAGGCGTCTTAAGCTCACTCTCAGCCATGAGCCGGGACCACCATACCAAGCACCCGGGCCATGCTGACGTTGCCGTCGCTTGCTGCCAAGCTCTATGCCAAAAACGTAGGCATCCCGATTCCCAGCAGTCTACCTAGATGTCGGGACTCAAGACTCAGGACTCAGAACCTCGGGGTTCAGCCGACTGCACGTAGGTATGTGGGCGTTCAGTCGCCCGACGTGCTGGTCAGTGGCAGCACTTTAACTTCCAGGCGAAAGTAACACGCGCCGTCTGGAAACTCCAATCGAAACTTCGCAGTGGACGGAGCAGCCGCGTCTTTCTCACCAGTGTTGTACGGAGGTTGCGAGCCGGACTTTCGGCTCTCCATTCAGGTTTCAGCCTTTCAGGGCCTCTCATTCATAGAACTTCTTGTTCTTGGTACCCTCCGTGTGGACCTCCGTGCAGACCCATCATTGTTCGCGCACAGATCAACTCTGCAGGCTTCGGAAGCTGCTTCTCGGGGCAGCCATGAGAACGCCAGAAATGTACGCAAGATAAAGCAGCGACAAGTGATGAGCTGTGCTGGACGGTACACCCTCGTCTCTCATTGAATGCGCTGTTTCATTGCTGATATAGAGTCCTGATGAGGAAGTGCATTTGTCTAGGCAGTTGCCTCGTGAGTCGTGAGCCGTCCAAGTCCCACGATCGGCGAGGAAGACATTCTGGATGCGGTCCGGCCCAGGACGCCGTAAGCCGTAAGTTTATAATGGTTTGTATCCGACGCTAGAAAGTTGAAACCCGTCACAAAAGTGCCCGCTCGACGTGCAGCATTTGATCCGTGCCAGACTAAGAGAAGGATGCATCGCCCCTTGCATCCATCACATCTGACTGACTGCTGTAACCAGTGGTAACAGGCGTATGTTTCCTATAGCAGCTCGGCGGAAGTGCGCCATATAATAAGGAGTCGGTCGCATTCGATTGACGTTGAAGTCGAGTCACGAGTTGTCTCCGACCCCTGACCGTTTGCCATTTGAGATTGGGTCCACTCGACTGATGAGGTTAGGTACCTAGGTACCGTACCTATGTGCCTGAATCGACGGCATGTGTTGCTACATGGACAGATTGTCGCATGAATCATGCAATCGACGGGAAAAAATAGTTGCAAAAAGTCTGTGAAAAGCCACGCCGCAGGGGAATTTACGTAGAGGTTCATTCCTAAAATGCGGGCAGGCACGTGACCTGATCATGCTGCAGCCTGCAAGAACCATCTGTTCAACCAATGATCAGTGAATCGTGATGCCGTGACAAGCCGTGTGATCCCGGATTCCAACATTCAGGCAAGTTGCGGTCCCCATGCATCCAGCTCAGGCTGCGAAGAGGACGGATCGGCCTGCGATGCGTCTCACGGCCGAGTGCGGGAGTAGCCGCTCGGACGACCGGCGATGCCATCACAAGTCTCCATCGGTCATATCGATATCGATCCATGTACATACATCGATGCCGTCTGCGTCCGAGAGCATGCCTTCTTGCGCAAGCATCACAAGACGGGAGAAGGAAGACGTCAGAGCGCTGCTGTACTCCGTACACCTGTGGGCGTCTGCTCCAGCCAATGCAACATGGCAAAACACTCAGCCGCGATTCAGACGGCCTCTTCCTACGCAGAGTAGGTTAACAAAAAGAAAAGGCCAACAGGCATTGCACTGTTGCAGCAAAAAGGTAGCACAAGGGGTAGCACATGGGCAGAAAATGGGCAACAGATGGGCAACAGATGGGCAAAAAAAATTGTCAGCAAAGGCCAACTGGCGAGAGGAGGATCGGTGATCGGTGATCGGTGATCGGGAGTGATCGGTGAGCACTGAGGGCCCGTGATGAGGGATGAGGGATGAGGGGTCGACGTGGATTACCTACGCGACCAGACGCCATGCCAAAAAAACAACAACCCAGCCTCGTCCACCGCAGCAAGGCCCTTCCTCCTTTTCGTCTTGAGGAGGCGTTGCTCTCGAACTGTCGTTTGATCTGTACCGAGTATAGCAATAGCAAAGACGATCGGCTGCAAGACTAGCACTTTGCGTTGCCAGCTTCCGCCCTCCCGTCCCTACTCCTGCGCAAAATGCGACTAGCCTCGCGAACCAGCCGCGTCCACCACGCCAGCCGCCGTTGAGAAGAGGCGAACCATGGTAGCCAAAATGAGCGAAGCGCGGCCAAGACGGCTCAAGAGCGTGCCTGAATCGGTGCGCGAACGTGAAACGTTCAAGTAAGTCCTGGCCAATTCATTCTCGGCTACCTACCTACCTACCTACCTACCTACCTATCTACCTATCTACCTATCTACCTATCTACCTATCTACCTACCTATACCTACATACTTCGAACAATCCTGACGGACGGGGCTGACGGGGCAAAACCTACGCGATAGATACTACTCGGCTCTGCGAACCGGCGCAGCCACATCCAGTGGGAACGGTCCACCACGCACAATTACAAGCTCGACCTTGACAAGCTCTGAGCTTACAAGCTGCGACGACGCTGTTCTCACCGCCCTTGCTCAAGCTGGTGTCTTTCAGACAGGCACTGACCGATCGCTCATCTCCCTATTCGACGCCAACCATCAATACATTGTCGCGGAAGCAACGGCCTCATCGCGTTTGGTGCCGTCTGTGAAGAGCGAGGATTGTCAGGAGCCCCTCTGGTTATGCGGCACGTCCGTTCTGCGCAGTCATGGCGTATGCGAGTACAGTCTTCTCGGCAGAACCGCCCATGGCTCTGCTGACGACGCGACCGCATCGGACGAAGAGCTCCCTCTCACCATCGCCGACGACTTGGTCACCGACCCTCGGTTCCGCTCCAGTCCTTACTGCCAGCCGGGAAGTTTGTGTCGCTTCTACGCCGCGGTGCCCATCCGTACCAGGCGCGGGATCAACATTGGGGTGTACTGCGTCCTCAACGAAACACCTGGCAAAGCCTGGACCGAACACAACACCCAGACCCTGCGCGATATCTCACGGCTCATTATGAATTATCTCGAGTCCAAACGATTGGGAGAACTGCACAGACGAAACATGCGCATGACTCGAGGCCTGGGTTCATTTATCGAGGGCAAATCAACCTTGTCTGGCTGGCAGTCTGGCCCTTACGAAGCCGCTTTTATAGATTCACCCGCCATCGAGGGTGCCCTCAACGCGAAACAGCAAGCCGAGGAGGAGACACAGACCGAAAGCTCCGTCACCACCTCTCTGTCGAGATTGACTGAGCCATGCTCATCATTATCAACATCACCGTCGATGTCACAGCAATCGTCATCGCCACCTGTACAAAAGTTCCAAGCGTCCTCAAGCCGTACGTGCTCCTCACAATGCGACAACAAGCAAAAGCCTACCGCAAACGGTCAGGGCGTGTCCAGCTATGACACTCCGACTAGCGTGTTCTCCAAGGCTGCAAACATCATCAGAGAGTCTACCGAGGTTGAAGGCTGTGTCTTCCTGGATGCGACAATGGAGGGGTACCGGTCGCCATCACAGACTATGAACGGATTCAACGAAAACGACTCCTTGGCCACCACAAGCAGTAGTGACGAGAGCTCAGATCCTGGGACTGGCAGCGCGCTCTGGTCGTTCTGTGGCGTGCTTGGGTATTCCACTTCGGAAATGTCCAGCATCGATGGGGACGACCCGAAGCAACTGGCCACGGCTCTGCCTCAGAAATTTCTATCCAAGCTTTTGAAGAGATATCCCAAGGGGAAAGTCTTCAACTTTGATGCAGACGGTGTACTTCAGACGTCGGATTCATCTGAAGACGATGGGAATTATTCATCGTCACCGGACTCCATAGACGCGGCGAATTCAAAGGTAGTCGAGGCCCCTGACAAGGCGGCTCATATCAGCAGTAGTACACGAGCCAAGGTTCCCAAGAAGCCGTGGGCTCCTCATCAGGAGGGCAGCGTTTTGTTCAGAGCCTTCCCTGGAGCTCGGAGTGTGGCTTTCACGCCCGTGTGGGATGCAAGAAAAGATCGATGGTATGCTGGCGGCTTCATCTTTACCAATATTCCCACCCGGAGTTTCACAGTCGAAGGCGAACTGAGCTATTTGAGGGCCTTTGGGATCCTTACCATGGCGGAGGTGCTACGCGCCAACGATGCGCAGGCAGACAAGGCCAAGTCGGATGTGTTGGGGTCTCTTTCGCACGAGCTCAGATCGCCTCTGCATGGGATTGTGCTCAGTGCCGAACTGTTGAGCGATACGAAGCTGAGTGTCTTCCAAGGCAACGCCGCCCACACGATTGACGTGTGCTCTCGTACCCTTCTTGACACGGTAGACCACCTACTGGACTATTCCAAAATCAACAGCTTTCGGGGCAAGAGTACTAAATGCAAGAAACCCATGGGATCTAGCGGGGCAAACGGGGAGAAGAAACTTGCGCCGATTGCTGTAATGGATGATGTAGTTACGACTACGACTACGCCGACGCCCGTAAACACGAACACGAACGCTACCACGACACGGTATGGTGAAAAGAATCTCTCCTGCAACACTCGACTAGACCGTCTTTTAGAGGAAGTCACAGAAAGCGTCTTCGCTGGGTACACTTTCCAATTCCTATCCGTCTCGCAGACTGCCACCGACCGAACTGAGCCGATTACTCGCGACCTGATGGCCAGCCAGCAACTACACCCTCTGCAAGCCATTGTCAAGTATGACCCCATGCCAGCAGCCGCAAACGGAGGCCCGAGCCAAGATTCCAGAGAGGTATCAGTCATCCTATCCATTGATGCCCGCCAAAACTGGTCCTACTTTATTCAAATTGGAGCCATCCGGAGAATCGTCATGAACATCTTTGGGAATGCCTTGAAATACACGGCGCGCGGCACCATTGATGTCTCCCTCACACAAGAACGACGCTGCATCCACCGCGGCAGCAGGAAAGAAAATGTGGTCAACTTTACCGTTCGAGATACCGGCAAGGGCATTGGCCGCGATTTTCTTCAGCATGGGCTCTTCCGACCGTTTAGTCAGGAGGATGCCTTGACGCCGGGGACGGGTCTTGGCCTTAGTCTCGTTAAGCAGATTGTCTCGCAGCTCCGTGGGGATGTTTCGATCCGTAGTCAAGCCGGCGTCGGCACAACGGTGTCGGTTTTGCTTCCGCTGGAGCAAGTTGCGCAGTCTCCGGAACGGCCTCTGCTGGGGGGCTCGGACGATGATCAGGTGTTTGAGGATCAGGTGCGGGATCTCAAGGGCCTGCGTGTTGGTATGTCGCTATCTCATCATGGGAGCAGCGACAACAGCAATGGGGGCATATCGGACTGGCAGAAGTGCGTGCCGAATATCTGCAGCGAATGGCTCACTATGGAGGTTGTGCCTGATATTTCCAGCACAACCAGGGCGGATCTTTTGCTGTGGTCGTATGATGCGTTGCCGAATGTGTCGGAGGATATGCAAGCGCTGGCGAATAGTCCCAACGTGGTCTTGTGTCCTAATGCGTTGGTGGCGTACCGTCAGTCGAAGTTGTTTGAACTGGCAGGCTGTGCTCCCGTCTTTGAGTTTATTTCTCAACCGTATGCTATCCTTTTTCTTCATCCCCTCTGTTTTCCTACTTGCTCGCCGAGTTTCTTATCCTCCCTCCCCCCCTTTTGCCATCAGTTTCGTCCCTCATCTCATTGAATACTGCTAACTAACCATTGTCCTCTACTAGAATCGGCCCAAGGAAACTGGCCAGGGCACTACTCCTCGCCTACACGCGCTGGATGAGCGTCTCCGAATCATCAACAAGTACCTATACACTCCCCCTAGCAGCCTCACGACCCCATGGACCACGCAGGACACAAAGCTCCTTCACCATGACAAATTCTCGCATCTCGCAAGATACCCCCCCCTTTCCTCATCAAACTCAAAGCACCACCACCATCATCTCGACCCCCACAGGCGATCATGATGATGACGATGACGATCATGACCACGACGGCAACGGTAAATCACTCATCCCCCCCAACACAAAGGATGTAAACCCGGGAAACCTCCCCACACCAGGGGAGTCCCCCTCCGCAGAGGTCCCCACCACATCCCCCCCCGTCGCCGTCGCCGCCGCCGCCGCCGCCGCTACCAAATTCCTCCTCGTCGACGACAACCACATCAATCTCAAGGTCCTCTCCACATACATGAAGAAGCTCGGCCTAGAGTACAACACGGCCGTGAATGGCAAAGAAGCCGTAGACTTATTTTGCGAGGCCCCCTATACGTATTGCTGCGTCTTGATGGACATTTCCATGCCAGTCATGGATGGTTTCGAGGCGACGCGGTGTATCCGTGCGCATGAGGACCATGAGAATATGCAGCGTGTGCCTGTGATTGCGCTTTCGGGGTTGGCGTCGGAGGAGGCGCAGAGGGAGGCGCTGGGGAGTGGGATGGATTTGTTGCTTACGAAGCCGGTTAAGTTGAAGGCTTTGGGGGGGATATTGGAGTCGATGGGGGTGCTGGGTGGCTGACGTACCTACATACTTCTGCAGTTGTACATATCTATGTGCTGTACGGTGTACCTACTGTACGGAGTGTATACGGACTCGGAGTACCTAGCTTATGTACCTACCTAGTACCTACCTCTCAGTAGAGGCTAATGGGATGGGGAAACGGGGATGAGATGGGGAACTTGACCAGGTTTGAATATTGTGATGAGCGCTGCTGTCGAATTTTCTGTTGGCTTGTGGCGTCTTTTTTTCTTTGGATTTTGTGGCTCTGGCGTATGTAGGTATGTATGTATGTATGTAATATGTATGTATTCGCATCTACATAGGTACCTGCCGAAGTTTAGCGGGAATCAGGCATTGCGGTGGGTGCCGTGTTTTTCTGGCATTTATTCTGTAGGTAGCGTAGCGTCCATGGAAATTTAATCAATCTTAGACTCCGAACCTTGATGGAACGGTTTTGATCGCATGTTTGTCCCCCCCCCCTCCCCTTGTGCCTTGAGAGTTGAGTTCTCGCCATCTGCAAGAAAAGGAATTGTGCCGGCTGGGATACGCCCATTTGAGGAGGCTGGAGCAGAGCAGAGGAGAGCAGTTCCGGGTTGGGTCTGCGTTTCTTTTTCCTATTCCAGTGCGATACCTGTACGGTTTACATAACCTACCTACGTACGTACATATGGGGAATCGGGGATGGAGGCGTGAAAACTAAAATGTGATCTGCATGCACCAAAACGGACCCCAGCGTTCGCGTTCGCGTTTACGGTGGGACGATGTTAACTACATTGTACTCCGTATGCGCGCAACTTCTTTGGCTGCATCTGCCATCAAGTCACATGCTGTGGACTTGTCGTTCTTGCGTCTCCGTATACTCCGTAGGTAGGTATTTTGCCGTGGATAATATGTATCAATCTTGCCTGGCCG
>QEQW01000721.1:0-12831 GCA_004016085.1 Claviceps quebecensis
CAACATCAGAGATACCAAGCTTGTTGTTTTCTATAATAATTCTGAGAGGAGCCTGTGAGGTCTGCCTCTTGTTTTCTGAATGATATAATGTGTACTGTTTTTCTAGTTAGGAGATAGCTCCTCAACATCGACAAGATTCTTTTCAATTCAGTATCCTATATTCTTTTGGAGCAGTTAGATCCTGCAAACATCCTTTGTAGGGTAGATCTATCTGTTGGTCCACGATCGTATTCTGTTTCCCCCAGCGTCATTGTATTCATTTGGAGCAGATAGATCCTACAAGCGTCTTTGTGGGGTAGATTTATCTGTCCGTCCACGATCACCGTTCGGCTTCTTCTGTTTTTGTGTACCTACCTCAGCAACAGGAGGTACATATGTATGTACATATGTGCATACTTTTATGTACCTACCTAGCCAAGTCGATGACAGTTCCCTTTTTTTCTCCTTCCCTCTTTTCCTGGAAGATACGGAGTAGATGCTCTCTTGAATAGTGAGCCGCAACTGTATATACATATAGTAGGTAGGTGCTTTTCTTCTATGGAACAATCATGTTGCACTTCCCACTTGTTCTCCAAAGTATGGACTGCAGGCGCGCGCAGCTTCTATTTCCAACAGCACTTCCCACCTTTTTCGCGGCTACCTACCTACATCAAATCCCGTGTCAATGAACCCAGATTGGACGCTTCATGGAGACGACCAGTACCACTTATATTTTTCAAATTCAATTCCAGCACGAGATACAGGGATCATAATGATGCGGAAAAGCCGCCCAGTGTTTTAGTGCAGAAGGCCGAAAAATAATCATTCAGGGCGTTGATGGTTCCGTTGCCTTCCACAAGGGCGATGACAGCACCGACGTGACCATCTGGGCGGACCACGGCCACGGCGCCTTGTGTCTGATCAAATCCCATCTTGGCATGAGATGATGCCTTTGCGGTAGGAAGTCTAGGATCCCATTGATCATCTGCATACACATGATCTCGATACCGAGCTAACAGACCAGGCACATCCCTCGATATATCGATATGTGCTCTGTTGGCAGCAAATATCGTGCAGATCGTGAAAAACAAGCTATGTGGATTGTGTCGCTCGTGATGTGAAAGCGTATCAATGTCTGGTCTGATATACGAGGAGTAGAATGATCCTTTGCTGTCTAGGCCACGTGCGAGGTCTGAGAGTGCGACTTTGGTGACGGACGGGTTCCCAGCATAGGTAAAAATACGGAATGAGCCATTCAAAGGCACCTCTTGCTCCAGATGGACTACATTTGCATCCACCACTCTTGTCACATTCGAGGGTAAAAACAGGTGGCCGGTCCGGAGTCTTGTTCCTTCAGGGTGCATGAGGGATGATGTTGCGGGGTGACTTGGAGACCAGTTGATCGTATTGGGCCCATAGGACACTCCGTGACCGCTGGTAAACTCGCAAGCCTCCTTGAAAGCCTTGACGAATTCGTTTTCCGTCTCATCGCTGTGAGTGTCCAAAGTGTTATTCGAGGCGGCTTCAACGTCGGTTGCCGCTGGTGGCCGTTGCGAGAAAAGCTTCGCATAATGATTGTCAAATTTGAGAAGACTCTCTGCCACACCCTTTCGCTCCGATTCGTACGTCTTGAGAAGGTCTCGATGGGCGAAACCACCCTCCACAGCGTGGATCTTCCATGCCAAATTCAGGGCATCCGTGAATGCCATATTCATGCCTTGGCCCGCTTTGGGCTGCGAATGGCGACAGAAAAGAATAGGAAGTTAGCCTGTGATAGGTAACGGCAATGTCACTCGGTTTCGCGTCCATTCGTGCTAATTTGACTTACACTATGGGTGTGGCATGCATCACCGCCAATGAACACTCGTTGATCCAGGCTGTAACTGTCGGCTATTCCCTGGCTGATTGGATAAACTGAGTACCATTCAACTCGTTCCCATTCAATGAAATAAGGATGAAGAATTTTCTTGGCTAGTTCTTGAATTTCTTGCTCTGTTGCCGTTCTCCGGTCTGACAACTCGCGACCAGAGGAAGACGTAATTTGGACGTACAGCCGAACCATATTGTCCTCCCTAGGAATGACCATGATTGAGCCATGTCGACTATGAACAGTACACTTCATCTATCCATATTGTCAGCAGATAGACCGAAGCAATTGATTGAAGTAAACGTCAACGGTGAACGAACCCTGATATCAGGAAAGTTTGTTTTGACCACACCGTCCACGACACTCCAGATATGTTCGATAGCATCGATATGTCTGAGCTGGATATTGAGTTGCTGACGGACAAAGGATCTCGCGCCGTCGGCTCCAAAAAGGTATTTTGCCCTCACAGTCTCTAGTTGTGTCCCCTTCACGTGCTTCAATTCAACGTACACAGGATAATCAGGATTATCATGATAATTAGATTTGAAAGTTTGTAGGGTCCATGGTCTTTGAACCCGGACACCATTTGACTCGAGATCACTAATGAAGATTCTCTCTATGTGTCCTTGATGCAAAACGGTAGTGAAAGGATAACGGGCGTCTATGAAACTTGGGCAACTGGCCCACGTTCCGGTCCGAACAATATCATTCCCAGTCCTGTCCGGATTCCAAAATGCGACTTCACACACACGCGCTGGCTTATGCGCCATGAATCTAGCTTTGAGATCCATGTTTCGAAGTAGGTCCAATGTACGCGGCTGTATTCCGTCTGCACGACCTGTGCGCGTGGGCTCTGGCCGGTTGTCTACGTGCTTGATGCGATAACCCCATCTGGCCAAACAGGTCGACAGCATTAGCCCAACAGGGCCAGCTCCCACTATGACTATCAGACCGGGGTGTCAGTACTCTATTCGCCGCTCTCGCCCAATAAAATAGAACAAAAAGATGAAAGACGACTGGACCGCTTCAAATTGTATCAGTCGCTCCAGCGGGACCTACCAATGTCATAGAGCTGCGATACTTCTCTTGGAGAGTCATACGCTGCCATGGCGCTTCAAGAAGCCAGTTCTCAGCTTTTCTGAGATGTATACAAGTAAAAAAGTAAAGAGTCTGACTCGGACTACTCTGTGAGCCAAAAGGCAAGCTCCGGAGAAAAAGACGGGGCACAAGGCTACTTGGGTGTAGTCGATATGTAACTACAGCCTCAAGTTCGACAGTTCAAGGGAAGAGCGAGGGCTTTATTGTGTGGGAAGACGATGATATTTATGAGACAACGGCGGGCGGTCTGACACAGACTACTACCTACATAGCACCGACTGACTAGGTATATTCCGTACACACCGAGAATACCACCTCATGGTCACACTGCACGAAGCGATGCTGTACCGTACGGTACCTTCGCCACCACCCTTACAGAATAGGTACATGCAGTATTACAGACACGAGGAGGGGAGGACTGAGCGGCACGGGTCGATTTGTGGCAACAATCGGCACTAGATACCACGTATGTAAGGCTTCAATGTTCATCAGGGCTTTGCGCACATGGCTTTTGATGCTGATCCAGAAGATCAAGTGCCGCAACTCGCAAGTGATAGGGTTTCGTTCTTTGTGGATCAATGGCGAGCCGCGAGGCAGTCGGAGCTGGGAGAACACCTGCTACATCTATCCGCTTTTATCGGCGTAAAGTGGGAGTTGATTACCTACTGCTGATCGCGTGACGATTCCGAACGAGTTGGCCACGGCGTGCCAGAAGATTAAGTTGGATACCAGAATGGGTTAGGAACTGTGAATAGAAAGGCCGGAAGGCTACGGCATCGGGAGGCTACCGGCGAGTAGGCTTTACGTATACGCAACTGCGACAATAAGAAGGCTCCGACAACGAGAGGCTGCAATGACATGATGTCGTACTCCGTACACGTGGCAAGAAGGTGAAAGCTGGAGCCTTACCCTGCTTATTATTAGTAATTACAGCCGCACGTACATACTCCGTAGTAGGGTGGGTCTTCACGCAGGTTTCCCCAATTTTCGGCCTCAGATGCAGCGATAGGTACATACCTACCTACTCGTGGGTGTAACCTTTTGAAAAGGACACCCACTATATTGGGTGTAACCTTTTGAAAAGGACACCTAGATATAGTGGGTGTCCTTTTCAAAAGGTTACACCCACGGAAAAGGACACCTACGGATAGGTAACCTTTTGAAAAGGACACCTAGATATATATAGTGGGTGTCCTTTTCAAAAGGTTACATCCACGAGTAGTGACCGTCCCAATGGCGATCTTCTAGTCATTGTTTCCAGCTATGTATGTACATATAGGTATGTAGGTAGTTACGTATTGCAATTTGCGGTCCTGTGACTCCTGTCCGACGAGAACCTGTCAATGTTTTGTGGCGCGTAACGCTTTAACGCTCCATTCTGCCAGGACGACGCTGTCGACCGGCAAGCTTGAAGCAGTGCAGAGCACCTGGCTCGCAGCTCAATCACACACGTTGCTACATATCACAATAAACAAATCGACAAACTCAACATGCGATTTCCCCATTGTGTCCACGGAGTATTAACACTCAGACTTGCTGCGCAGCGTAGAGAAAGCGGGATGCGCGCTCTTCACTGTCTCGCATCGTCTATGAAAGCGCCTGTCGTCTGCTTTACGGGTATACAGTGTAAGTGAACACTAAATACATAGAGCAGCATTGACGACAGAGAGTCTCTCATCGCTCTTCCACCACACGTACCAATTCACTTCTAATGTATTCCGAAGGCCTGAGGCAAGGCAATCGACCTGAACATGTCAAGTCAGGTTGGGTCGATGCCGCGATCGACCCCAAATCGATATCACACGGCTGGATCGCCCGGAAAGCGTCGGGTTCAGCAGCCATTGACGATACGTGTGAACCTAACCGAAGGACAGATGAACAAACTCACGGAAGCGTAAGTCTATGCCTGAAGTAGCTTGCAAGTTGCGGCAGCGCGCGTTGAATCTGAACTCTGGTCAAGGATTTCCCACACAGTGGACGACAGTCCTACAAAGCAGGCCAGGGATTCAAATCCAAGAACCATGAGCGCTGCAAAAAACGACGAAAGGTCAGATGCTTATATACTGCCAGCCGTGGCCTTTGAAAATACCCGACCTCGGCCCTCTGCAATGGATAAATCACCAGTACTTTCCCAAAAGGTATTGCTGAATGAAGCCCTGCAATGCAACGAGGCCACATTGGCCAGAAGAAGGAACCAAACACTTCCATCTCCTGTCAATACATCCTCGTCAGTATGGAAGCCCAGAGACTCAACAGAGCATAACTCCCATTCTCTAGGAAGTCCAGTCTTCCGTGAAGACCATAGTCTGCAGCCATTCGTGACCTCAGAAATGAGCAGCAGTCACTACAAAGGCTCTGCAAACACGAACTATACAGTTGACAACATGGATTCAGTGCTTCAGGTCAATCAGGCCACTGGAAAGATATACAAGTCGTGGGCAAATGCTACAACCCCGGAAGTGAACTCTCAGTATCCCCGGAGGCAACAAAGCCTAGCGCAAAGGCTCAGACGCTCACAAACCATCGATCGGGACACAGACTGGCCTCAAGCCTCATCAACTTTCTTGAGCGAGCCTTCGCCCTATGTAGCCCCCAGAGATGGTCCCCAAGATCTGCAATCCACACCCCTTTCAAGTTCTCAGTATTCCCCATTGCCGCTCTATTTTCGTGGCCAGGGGTATCCGAC
This sequence comes from Claviceps quebecensis, assembly GCA_004016085.1. NCBI lineage: Eukaryota > Fungi > Ascomycota > Sordariomycetes > Hypocreales > Clavicipitaceae > Claviceps > Claviceps quebecensis. The sequence continues at coordinate 5,631 of QEQW01000721.1, forward strand.
TGCGAAAAGAGGAGGGAAAACAATGATTGGATGTAACGGTTGGCTTGAAAGTACTGAAAAGCCCTCAGAATACGCGAAAAAACCACACTCCAAACGATTCGCCTTCATTGATAGCATCAAGAGAATGGCAAAAGACGTGGTATGCTGGAATAATAAGCAAGACTCTATGAAGTGATACATGCTAATGCCTGAAGCAGACTGCTGAGCTCAATTCATCTCACCGACGACTAAATTTGGCCATGTCCGGATTCACAAGTACTCAAGTCGCTATATCGCTGAATGCCCGAGAGCAGAGTCTTTTGTACTGCGAGCTGGAGTTCCATCTAACGTCCGCTTTGAATGACTATTTAGTTTCCGAGTTCGACAAGGGCCATCTGATTGCCAATAATCTCAAGAAAATCTCAGATCTTTGGCTTCAACTTGGACGTCCAAGAGTCATCAGCTTTCGCTATGATCTTGAAACTCAACTCGAGTTGGTTGCGCTCCATTTGAATGAATTCAGCTTCTACGGACGGCGTCAAAGCAACCCCTCGGAAATATCTGGGCTTCTCCACGCCATGAAGATGAACGCTCGAGCTATACGAGTCCGCACTTTTTGCCAGCCCGACTCTGTCATTGCGAAGCAACTAATTGATTCTCAGTCCTTGTTCAACCTGCTCAACGTGTCCCATACTCCTCAACTTGCACTTGCGGAGATTGCGCACTTCTTCAAGACAATAGTTGGGAGAGAATCTGGGGGCGGTGAGAAGCAAGTGAGAGACGAAACGAAGACTTCAATCGATGGCTAGCAGGCAAGTATGTGTGTGTGTGAGGCTGAAGTAGCTCCCTGTCTCGACGCGATGGCTCTTTACAGCTCGTGGACTTGATGAAGGAAGTTGTCTGTTATTGTCTCATCTCTTGGGTTAAAGCTCAAACCCCTCCCTAGGTAATTATAGGTCAAGACACGGGGAACTACGTCACCTAGATAGAAGTTATCCTCACCAACTCTATGTTTTAGTTATAAAATCTGTTTGAGTCTGTTTGAAAGTGAAGCAAACATCGGCCATTCTGCGAGGGCCATGGAACAAATATATTTTTGACATTTCAAGGTTCGACCGTAAGGTGAACTGAGTCGCGAATCGCCACTATTAGGTATATGTATGCACGTCTCTGTACATACGGCAGCTGAGGCGGTCAAACGCGGCAGAAAGCTAATCGTGTACTTTTAACTTTAACGCCTTATCACCTTGTTGTTGGCCAAATTTGGTTGGCTCGTGCACTCCCACTTCTGCTGAAGCGGCAGCATTTTTTTGGACAGGAGCTTCAACGGCAACGGCGATTCATCACTTACACGACTTGTCTCTTCGAAAACGTAATCACGCAGGACAAGAGCCGTACGACGCGCCCACCGAACTTCTTCGTCGAGCTCTGGAGCGATCCAACTTGTTCACATCACGTCCAATATGTCGTTCGGAGGCCAGACCCCGACCATTATCGTCCTCAAGGAAGGTGAGCTGCCCCGCTGCCCCCTCGTCGCTTTGCAACATGGATGCTTCGCGAAACGAGTCGAGCCGAAACACACGACTCACGACTCAAGAAGTCGCCTCCTCACTGACTCCATCAATCTTTCTCTAAAGGGACCGACACGTCGCAGGGCAAAGGCCAGATCATCTCCAACATCAATGCCTGCCTCGCTGTACAAGCCACCATCAAGTCAACGCTGGGTCCCTATGGTGGGGATTTGTTGATGGTTGACGAAAATGGCAAACAAACTATCACTAACGACGGTGCTACTGTCATGAAGGTTCGACGAGCTCTCAGCGGTCTATAAGGATCTGACAACACATGTTGCGAGTTATGTTATGCCTGCTAACATCCCTTCCATCGCTAGCTATTGGATATTGTGCATCCCGCTGCCAGGATCCTCGTCGATATTGCTCGATCACAAGATGCAGAGGTCGGAGACGGTACAACGTCCGTTGTTGTTCTTGCGGGTGAAATCTTAAAGGAGGTTAAAGACCACGTCGAGCAAGGTGTGAGCGCTCAGATTATCATCAAGGGTCTGCGGAGGGCGTCTCAACTGGCCGTCAACAAGATCAAGGAAATTGCCATTAGCACAGATGAAGGCAACAGGCGCGATACGTTGAAAAAATTGGCTGCTACCGCTATGACTAGCAAGCTAATCAAACGAAATACTGGGTTTTTCACAGAGAGTAAGAAGATGGCCTACCCGACTCTATGATTGGTATAGGCAATAAGCTAAAGCAAAATCGCTAGTGGTCGTTGACGCTGTTCTGTCTCTCGATCAAGATGACTTGAATGAGAAACTGATCGGCATTAAGAAAATCCCTGGTGGATCGCTCACGGAGTCGCGGTTCGTCAACGGCGTCGCATTCAAGAAAACGTTCTCATATGCTGGATTCGAGCAGCAACCGAAATCGTTCAAGAAGCCTAAGATTGTGTGCCTCAACGTCGAGCTGGAACTCAAGGCCGAGAAAGACAATGCTGAGGTCCGTGTCGAGCAAGTATCAGAATACCAGGCCATTGTCGATGCCGAGTGGCAAATTATTTACAAGAAGCTTGAGGCGTTGCACGAGACTGGCGCTAAGGTTGTGCTCAGCAAGTTGCCGATTGGGGACTTGGCCACACAGTATTTCGCCGACCGCGACATCTTCTGTGCCGGTCGCGTGGCTTCAGAAGATATGGAGCGCGTCGTCCAAGCTACTGGTGCTACCGTCCAGTCAACATGTTCAGACATCCTACCCGAACACTTAGGAACATGTGGTAATTTTGAGGAGCGCCAGATCGGTGGGGAGCGATTCAATTTCTTCGAAGAGTGCCCCGAGGCGAAGACCTGCACGTTGGTGCTGCGTGGCGGAGCAGAGCAATTCATTGCTGAGGTTGAGCGGTCCTTGCACGACGCCATCATGATCGTCAAGCGAGCGGTGAAGAACCACATGATTGTTGGCGGGGGCGGTGCAGTAGAGATGGAAGTTTCAGCATACTTGCACCGCTTTGCCGACAAGAGCATTACCAACAAGCAACAAGCTGTCATCAAAGCCTTCGCCAAGGCTTTGGAAATCATTCCCCGACAGCTCTGCGATAATGCTGGCTTCGACGCCACCGACATTCTCAACAAACTTCGCGTAGAGCATCGCAAAGGCAAGACATGGGCTGGTGTGGACTTCAAGACCGAGGGCGTCGCTGACATGATTGAGAGATTTGTTTGGGAGCCCGCCTTGATCAAAGTCAATGCTCTGCAAGCCGCCACCGAAGCAAGCTGCTTGATCCTAGGTGTAGACGAGACCATCAGAAACGAAGAGAGTGCGAAGCCACAAGCCCCAGGCCAACTTCCTCCGGGCGCGGCCCAGCGAGCAGTCCGGGGTCGGGGCCGGGGCATGCCTCGACGGTAAAGCGCGGTCCTGAATGGGGGTAAATGCGAGAATATAAAAAGAAATAAAATTACGTGAAGCCAGAAAACAAGGGTATGCAAGACATCTGTGAGGGTGAAAAGATGATGGATGAGACTTTTTGACGAAGCATGGGATTGAGCATATACATACCATACCTAGTTTTAGATGGCATCGAGACTGTTTCTAAGCTGCTGTGGGAGGTGTCTGTGTAATAATTAGGAGACAATCTTGACTTGACTTGGTTTCAGACTCAAACTCTTCAATCGTCTCACTCACTTTACATCCAGCGACAGCTCTCAAAGTACCTAGCGGCCCCAATACGACACATTGTGTGATGGACATTGTCAATTGAGGACACTGGCAAGGCAGCAAGGCAGCAAGGCAAGATGATAAATTAATAAACCAATTGCTCTAATTAATTAGTGCTCGCTCAGGCGGCGCGCAGAGACAGAGAGACCAGAGATACTCAGGAAGTTCGGGATCCATCGCCGTCGACCACCGGTGACCCCTATAAGTTCCAGAACCCTGGCCAACGGTTACTGTATCTTTTTTCTCTTTCGCCTTTTCAAAATGACGTCATGCCAACGACCACAAATTGGCCTTGTCACATAATTAAACTTCCAAAGCCATTGGTTTCATTTCACAGGGACCAGCATTGTGTTTATAGGATGTAAATTCGTGAGTATCATGATTTGAGGCTGGATCTGGCTTTATTTTCGCTAATGGCGGGCCTTTGAGCAAGACTCTGGTTCATGTTGATGCGCTGCAGTGTCCCAAGGTCTATCTACTACTGTTTTCGAATCCTCCGCCAGACTCATCGCCCTCTGAATGCCTGTGATGCTTTTGATGCTCTTGGTGCCCTTCATGCTCGTGATGCTCTCGATGCTCAATCTTCTTCCCTGACTCTACGTCGTCCAATCCGCACCCATCGTCGCTGATGTCTTGCTCAATAAGCATTTCCAGATCTCGGTCTACAGCGGCGGCTGCAGCTGCAGCATCTGAATCCTGGGATGGCATGTCCTCGGTTGCATTGATTAAAGCTTGAAAATCGGCTTGAGAATGGTAATGATCATAGGATACATCATTTTCATGCGAGTGGTGGCTAATGATCTGGGGGTTGATGGGTTCGTAATCAGGACCGTGGGCAGCACCAGATCGATCTTGAAGCATGTGGTCGTGGTGGTGCTCGTCCGAGTGCGTCTGGTGCACCACGTGGTTCGAGGTCCCTTGGCCATCATTGCCTGTTAGAGGCGTGTGGGAGGAACTGGTGGCAGATAGGGCCATTCGGTTGGCGTAGACACTTGGGTCAGAGCTGCTTCCAGGGGACGGTGATGAGACGGTGATGAATGCCGGACTTTGTTGGAGGGCAAGAACACGCTGCGTGTCCGAGTCGTCATCATCGTAGCATTGTAGCTGCTGTTGATCTGAGGGCGACGCTGGTGAATAATGGTTTGTGTTGTTGATCGGCAACGGCACAGACGACGTGGTAGTTGCGGCCGTTGCTGTCCTCCGGAAGGCCCCATAGTTGGGAGTTTTTCCTAGCTCCTTGCATTCGGCGCAGGCGCGAGTGACGTCACTGACGGTCTCTTTGATTCGGCTCCAGTGATACTTTTCTGCAATGGTAGCCGTAGTCTTGTTGATGCCGCCGTGGTAAATGACGTGCACGTTGCGGGCGATTTCATACTGTCGAGCGGGATCGGAGATAACCTCCTTGTCCTTGAGCATGAGCTTTTCTCCATCCAGGAGTTTGTAGTGAGTTGCGGCACTACGCAATCGGCTTTTTTCAGCACGGTCTGCGCCGTTCGGGTATTTGCCATATTTCAGATAGAAGCGAATTTTGTCAAATCTTTCTTCGCTGACGAGCTCTTCGCTCTCACCCGGAACCAGGTCTCGTCCGTACATGATGGCATCGATGAGTCGACCGGGGTGACTCCGCAGGTTGCCACATCCCTTTATGCGGCCAATACGCTTGAAGCCCAGAGCGTCCCAGATGCGACATGAAGCCACGTTTGTTTCGTACACGAGGTTGAAGACGCTGTACGTATATCCTAGCCGCGGCGCCCAGTCTATATACGCCTCGCCCATGAGCCGACCGACTCCACGATTACGCGAGGCGTCCGTCGTAATGAAGCTGGCATTGCAGATGTGACTACTTCGGCCTGGATAGTTTGACTTTATAGAGAAGCTTCCCAGGCATTCCTTAGCCCAATCCTTTCCCTCCATCACAGCGTTTGCACTATCAATGTCGCCCAACAGCATGACGCCAGCGAAGGTCTGAAACCAGTAATTTGCAAAGCCGTCCATGCTGAATGGTTCCATCATAGGATAGGTGTCGCCGCCTTCGATTTCTCGATTCAGCTGGTCACACAGGTAGATCAGTAGCGACTCGGGCAACTGACGTCTCGACGCAAAAGGGATGATCGTCGCAACGGTTTGACGATCTCGTAGCGTCACTTGCCGAGGAGTAACATCTGCCGATAGCCCCAAGCAGTTCGGGTTTGGGAACGGAGGCTCTCCTGAAACGAGATGGATGACTGGGCCAGTCGGGTCATCCATTACCGCTGGCATCTTGGGCGAGATCTGTGGGATCAGTAGATGCGATGGCCTCCGAGCTCATATGAATTTGTATGGCAACCGCTCTCTCTTTTGGTCGCGAAGCCCTTCAGGAACGACTGCTCCTCTGATCCAGTGCTTTGATGCTTTGCGTTACGCCTTCAGAGCCTGTCACCTACATGTAGGGATGTCCATGCTCGTGAATGACGTAGATGCAGCCGCTGGACAGCTAATTTGCCGGGGAACCGGTGTATAAGTGACGGCCAGCAGCACGAGCAGCACCCGCTGAGAGGCACTTCCACGCTGACAGCACGCAGCACAGCACGCCGCAATCAATCCCGCAAGTCCAACATGCAACGGATTCTGGGGTCGGCTGTGCTGAAATAGGTCAACTGCCCGAGGAGAATTGCGCAGGGTGAGGTTTACAGCCGCCTCGCACTAGCTCTGGCGAATCTGTCGAACCGAGCAAATTGTTTGTTGGCAAGACCGCGGCGTTGGGTTAATCCGGCCACACCAGGACGTTGATCGAAACGTAAGGTAGGTACAGGTACCTACGTGTCACCTAATTAAACCAACGGATACGGAGTATGGTACATACATGGCCTTGTGATCAAGGAATACCAGTTGGCAGTACCCCTCGATCAAGTGCCGTTTTACTAATGCTAAGGTCTCACAGACTACCTATATACATATTGTACCTACTCCGTACTAAACAACGCGAAATAACGATGATTGCGGAGTACTTAGGTACCTAGTCGATTCAAGTCACCAGTGTCGTCACACACGTGACACCGGTACCGGTACATGTAGTTGTGGGCATCACAGGCAAGACAATAGGAACAAAGTGACAGGTGACATACTTGGATAGAGTTTAAGGTGAAAAATACGTTGTGAAAAATATGTTGAGCTGGCCAAACGAGACAAACCTGCCCCTAAACGTGTCCCGACTTCCTACTAGGTATCTGTTCCACCACGCTGACGCCTACATAAAAATGAGCTTCAACATGAAAAGTCCATCATCTTTGACGAGAGGCCTATCCAGCCGAGAGGGAAATCTTCATTGTGGTAAGAGTACCTATGTAGCTTTTCGTAGCCAGATTCACTAGTAGGGATGGGCGAAATGTGTAAATTACGATCCTCGGTGTAATTTACAATGTAATATACATGTAAATTACGCGTAAATTACAAGTAAATAAAATTGTAAATATGAGAGGCTTGGGCCCACTCTTTTTGCCCTATTCAGCCGGGAGCCCTCG
>QEQW01000722.1:0-12825 GCA_004016085.1 Claviceps quebecensis
GTCCAAGCAAGTACCCCCCGACGGCGACAACTGGAACGGCATCGCCTTCCCGCCCGGCACAAGAATCTCCCTCTGCCTCTGGGGCGTGTTCCGCTCCCGGGCCCTATGGGGGAACGATGCCGATGAGTTCCGCCCAGAGAGATGGCTCGAGGTTGGGCCGGAGAAGAGGGCCGAGATGGATGCTGTGTGGGATGTGCTGTTTAGTGCTGGGAAATGGGCTTGTTTGGGGAGGAATGTGGCGCATATTGAGATGAGTAAGACGATTGTAGAGGTATGTATGTCCCTTTGACGGTTTCGTGAGGGAGGGAGGGTTTTTTTTTTTCTTTTTTTTTTCTTCCCTCGTTGCTTGCTGTAGCCTGTGTTTCCCCCCAAATTACCCCGTGCTAATAATGCGTTCTTCAGCTTTTGAGACGGTTTGACTTTTCGGTCGTGGATCCAACGAGGCCGTGGAAGTCGATCAATTGCGGAGTATTTTTGCAGTCGGAGATGTGGGTGCGGGCGCGGAGACGCGGGGAGGTAATGTAACGTGACTCGTGAGACATTTGAGTGGTCGTGGCATGGTGTTTGTTATTGGCAAGCTTTTTTTTTTTTTTTTTTTTTTCGGGGCGTCTTTCCTTCTTTTTCATGTTGTCTTTCAACGGGTGGTCTCTTTGTCAAGATTGTTATGTACATATGTATTCGGGAATCGGTTTTACTGGCACTGGGTGGTCACTGGTTCGTTCGTGGGTCGCGCCGTTTGTATGATGAAGTTAGTAAGTGAATGACAGAAAGGAGTTATGTAGGGGCTTTCATTTGGAATAGGTAGACGGTAGATCGTGGATTCATCATTCGACGGCTGCTGGGTCAACTTACCGCTTGGGGAATCGAGTGGGTAATGTCCTGATTTATTCGTATGTACGGAGTAGGAGGTATGTATGTATAACATGTGACATACGGAGTACAGACTCAAGAGCCACAGTCTACAGAGCCTTTGTGCCCATGACATACTCCGTACGAATGGAGCCCCCCAGACTGGATCCGCACATGGAATGTTCATCATCCCGTGACGGAACAATCTCCATGCTGTAACGCGTTACGCAGTAACGCAACACTACATACATGAATACATACATGATACGGAGTATGTACAACACTCCCGGACGCAACCCCAGATGTAGGGACCATCCATCACTTCCCAACGCGCGGGGAAAGAAACCTACCATCAACGCCACAGTCACGCTCGCGGCTCAAAACCCACACCAGATCAGACAATCGCACGCCACGCGAGGCACATTCTTGATACCTTTGCAACAATCAATTTGACTTGACGCCCGCTACCCAAACCCCAAGAAATCCTATCCTCTGCCAATCGGCATCTTTCCTCCGACCCCAAAATCCAAAAGTGCAAAATCAACCCCCACCCAAAAACAAATTGGTGTGGCCCATATGGCATAAATCAAGAAGAGACATATGTATCGCTTATCATTAGTAAAAAGAAAAAAAAACGCTTTAGAAAAACAAGGCCAGCAGAAATTCCCCAATCTCATATACCTACATCACAGCATGTCATCATGCATACCTGAACAGAAAACAAAAAAACGCCCCTGTGATCCTTTGGGGAGCAAATGCCGTCCCCAGTTTCAATGTAACGCCATCTTCAACCCCTGGGCCCTTCCCCCAACAAAGTAAAGTATAGTACACAGAGCATCGCGTCATTTGCTGCCGACTCGCTCGACCATGACGTGCTCATTAAACTTCTCCTTCTCAGAAACATGGTCGGGCTGTGCACCGAGGCGGTCCACCGCGGTGGTCTGGAACTTGCGAGCGCTGATCTTGTGCTCGAACAAAATATCGAGCTCGCCGTAGGTGCGGCCCTTGGGTTCCGGCAGGCGGAAATAGGTCCACACCGCACACAGGAAGCAGGTGCCGGCCCAGAAGAAGCCAGCCTTGGCGCCCCAGTTCCAGGCAGTCGGGTTGAGCATGCGCGGGGTGATGGTGTTGGTGATAATGCCCACAATGTTGAAAGCATTGCGCGCAAGAACGACGGACTTGGTTCGGAGACGGGTGGAGGTGAGCTCGGAAACGAGGGAATAGCAGACGGGTCCGACGGTGGCATCGTATGTGAAAGTGTAGACTAGGAGCATAGAGCCAATCGCCCATTGAGCGCCCGCGTTTGATCGGCCAGCAAAGGCAGTGCAGCCAATGGTCAGGAGCAGGATACACATGAATGTCTGACCGCCCAGATACAAGGTTCGGCGGCCGAATCGGCCCATGAGGAACCATGAAGAGATGGTGCCGACGGCGCCAAGAGCATACTGTGCAAGTGACATGTCAAAGGAGTTATCCACAGCCATGCCAGCTTGTTGATAGAACATGGTCGAGTAGCCCATGAAGCTAGCACCACACAGAGTCTGAATCATCCAAGTCATGCACACGATTTCCGTTCGGCGGGTGTTGACACTCCCTCGGAAAAGATCTCGGTATGACGTACCCGCGGTAAGCTCCTTTTCGAGCTCGTTCGTGTGCACCATCATGGAGATGGTCTCGTCCGGTCGGAAGTCAGCACCGGTGTTTCGCGTCGTCAGCCGTTCCAGAGACTTCTTGGCGTCTTCGAGGCGGCCACGGCGGACAAGCCACCAGGGGGACTCGGGAGCAAGGTAGATGCCGATGATGAGAGGAACAGGCCATGTCCACTGCAGAGCAAACGGAATCTTGTAGCCCCATTGGTCGGTGCGCGTCAACATGGCTCGCAAGACGCCAGAAGCAATGAGCTGGCCCATGACCCAGCAGAGGTTGACATAGGTGGTAAGGTAGGCTCGGAGGTGTGTGGGACAAACTTCAGAGGCGTATGTGGTCGTCAAAGTCTGGAAAACGCCCCAAGGCAAACCAAGGAGAATCTGCCCGGCGAGCAATTGCGGGAGACTCTCGGCAAAAAAGGGAATGAAAATGAAGCCTATGCAACCAGTCAGGGCACCAATGAGCGTCTTGCGATACCCGAACCGATCGGCAACGTATCCGACCACGAAGAGACCCAAGACCTGGCCGGCAAGTGTCGCGTTGTTCAAACCTGATTGCCAAGCAGCCGTGAGCTGGTAGCTGCCATCAGGCTGCTGAACACCGAATTTTTTCTGGAAGGGAGGATACGCGAAAAGGGTGCTCAAGAGGACCAGGTCGAATCCCTCCATGACGAGACATGTCGAGAGGAAGATGGACCAAAGACAGGCCTTCTTGTAGAGTTTGAAGGACTTGACGAGGCCCATGGTGTGCTCGGCCTGAGTGGCAGCCGCGGCCTCTTGAGCGAGATTCGAGTCCATGTTGCCACAGTCGACAGAGATCCGGCGAGGGTTGGCCAACGACATTTTGCTGTTGCTTTGTTGTTCTTTCCTTTGATTTTCGAACTCACCCCCTCTGTTTCGGTCTTAGCCACAGCATTCACACCTTTGTAGGTAGATGTCTCCGGATGTTGCTGGACAAGGACGGGGATTTTGAAAGGTCAAGGAGAGGCTCGGATCAAGCGGACACAGTCCCGAAATTGCGACCCCAGACGACAAAGGAGGCGGTAGTGAAAGTAGTTATAATGCCGAGTGCCAATGGACGATATGTGCCATCTTGTTCGATCGGAGACAGGCCGGGTAGTCTTTATAGTCGACGAGCTGTGAGGGGATGGAAAGGCCAAGTTCGTCAAACAGCAGATGACCGAATCTGGTATTGTACGGAAGCAACTTGAACAGCGCCCGAGACCCCAGAAAAACATGAGAAGCTGCTTGTTCCCACTAGCGAAAGAAAAAAAACCATGCAGCCCCCAGCCAATGCTCGAGCCACCAATTTACCCCATATAATTATACGGAGTATGCTTGCGCATCTTACCAACGCGTGAGACGATATGTGGAGACGATGGTGTGGAGACGGCGCCTTTGCGCCTTGGCTTGTCACGCCTCACGTCCCAGGGTATTTGCATGCAACGAGGCTTAACGACAAGACGACGGGAAGCAGCGGCGACGGCTGCGCAAAGCCGCTACTTGGCACCTATTGCGATTGCGAACACGCCATTCAGCGGCATGGCTTTGCAACATTCGCAAGCCACTCGACTGCGAATTCAACCTATTCGTTGCCGTCCCTTTGCATCTTTTCGTCGGGCTGAACCATGAACAATTCCGTCCGCGTCTCGAGGAGTCGACATTGGTGGACGGGCGTTTGTTGGTAGGTATGTATGTATGTACTCCGTACAAAAGATACCTCGTCGTCCGAGTCAGTGCGTTGTAGCGCGTCTCCACATTGACAATTGACCACTGGCCCCTTCGAAGTTCGCCATCATCGTCAGTTCTTGTGGTGAATGTTTCACGACACAGGCAAATCTGTCGCGAGGATGCCGTGTAAGATGAATGCGTGTGACCTCGACTGCGTCTGTTCGAGAAGACCTGCCGAAGCATGTCTAATTCTAAGCTAAAATGGAAATCCGGGAGGAGCAAGCAGAAGCCGGCGCCAAGGCTCCATCCGAGAACCGGGATGGTAGGTATGTTGAGTTGCAGCCAAGGCCGGGAGCCCCAGGTTTTCTCCCCCTTTCCTCCCTTTTTCCTGGGGTTTCAGCTCTTTTCAGTGGGCCTTTCTCCAAGAAGCCGATGTAGGAGCCGTTGGCCCGTTGCAAGCAGTCTGCCAGATTGCTCACCGTGGCTTGATGTCTCATTCCCCCAATCGAAATGATGTCAAGTCCGGATGATGCACCGCGAACCCCGTGACGTTGTCGGACCGACGAGTTTCTTTGGCGTTGTCACGATCGATCTCATGAAAGAGTTGAGGCTTTGCCGAGTCCGAATGAGGCTAACTCGAGCTTCGATGCGTCGGAACGAAGCGAGAAGCCACAAGCAATTGTGTCTGGTTGCATCAGCAGCAACGAATGGGCTACCCCATGTCAGTCTTCATCTTGTGTCTTCCTCGGGGTTTGATTACAACTTTGGCCAAGGGAAAACCCACCCTGGTCTTGCAGGGATTTGTCACTGACACGCGTTTTTTTTTCGCAACTCCATGGCGTGGGCAATTGACGTCATGCCTGTGCTGTCTTCATGACAACGCATGCATTCTCTCACGCATTGAGACAAGAAGCGGAAATCATCTCGATATGGTCTATCGAAGACGTTGTGTCCGGAAAACTCGTCGCAGGTGCAAATTTGGGTTCGAGAGTAGACTTCGACGTCACAGTATGTAGTCCGAATAGCCGCGTTGGAATTGTGGCACGAGAACGCGTGTGAATAAAAGAGAAGCAGCGGCCGGCCGGTGCCAGGATTATCCCTGGAATCATTCTTCCGGACGCCCTGGCCAGAAGTTGATCAGGCCGCGATATCGTGCCGTGCACACAGGGCTCACGTGGCTTGCCGTCAGTTGGGACGGATTGAGGTCGTTTGTGCTGATGTTTGCCCGTGCAGCTGCTTACGGAGTACATACATACTAGGTACATATGTACACGTTCATCTGATGGATGGATATGCCGACGAGTCGCATCCTGAATTAGAGCTCGCCGCCAAACGTGCGGCGTCTGGGGAAGAGTCTGGGGACTCTGGGGAGAAGCTGGTCGTGTTGGTGGTTTGCAGATGGCCACATCGTCAGCGAGTCGAGTTTTCTTCAAAGAGGGAAGATTCGTGGGGCGGGCCAGGGAAAAATGCTGCGAACGGTCCAATGAAGATCGGGCGTTTCTCGTCGGGCCGACAAAGAACCAATGAGAATTATACCCCAGCCAGGGCAACCGTGCCTGGTGTCGAAAGCAATCTCCCAATTTCGGCTCGGCTTTCCAATTCTGGCTCGCGCCCAAGCCGACGGCCCGCAGCCCCTTGTGCGCGCGAACTTGTGTGTTATGTAGGTATGCGAATTAGGCACACACCTAGGTACATATGTACATACTCCGTACGTATCAGCTTGTGGGTTTTTACCTCCCGTGACCATCTTTCTCAACCATTGTCTCGAGACCATCTCTTCTCTTTCCGAACTCGACAATGCATAATGATCTCACAAGTCGCAGAGCCCACAATAGACAGACCGTTTTCACTTGATCTGGGAAAGGTTTCCACGTTCCCCGCATTCCATGTCGGCCCGACGATGGCTTCCTTGAAGTTCCCACACGGAGCCCAACTCGTCGTGCGGGGGAAACCCATGGTACCCCCTCTTCCCCGGATTCTGTCGTTTGAATGGAGTACGGAGTACATATGTATGTATGGAGAACTCAAGCTGTTCCCGATCAAAATGACTGTCATCCGTGAAGCCCCTTCTTGGATCGTCACTCTTCAGGTTGAAGATGGCACTACGCGAGTCATCAGTTCAGTCGCCTCAAAAACGAGTGCATACCTGGTCACGCAGTAACGACGATCATGAAGCTGATACGTCTGAATGGATCCTGATCAACCTTTAAGGCAATGATCTATCGCTCAATGGTTCGACTACAAACTAGTTTGCCCCGTACTCCGTACACAGTTTCTGATCCACTTGCTACTGCCAAAGTTCTCACCTCGAGTCTAGAAGTTGCCAAATAAAGTTCGTGATCTCAACACAGCTACTCTCGTGTGCCTCATACGCGTGTTCTTGACTCTTCCCTTCCTTCTCTCTTGCTTTGCTTGTCTATCAATTCTTCACTTCTCATTGTTTAGGAGAAAGCTTCCCAGCACTTCGTTTCTGTCGGAACCAAACAAGAGACACGTTCGAAACGCACCCCGCTTGCCCGCCCTGCGCATTCATCATGACTGTCCCTTCTCGAGACAAGAAGTGGTGGAAGGAGGCTGTGATTTACCAGATCTACCCAGCCTCGTTCTGTGACTCCAATGGCGATGGAATCGGCGACTTGCCGGGCATCACATCCAAGCTGGACTATCTGGCCTCTTTGGGCATCGACGTCATCTGGATCTGTCCCATGTACGACAGCCCCCAAATCGACATGGGCTACGACATTTCCAACTATGAGGATGTTTACAGACCTTATGGCACCGTCCAGGACATGGAAGTGTTGATCAAGGAGACTCACGCACGCGGAATGCGCATCATGCTCGACCTCGTCATCAACCACACCTCGGATCAACACGCCTGGTTCAAGGAGTCGCGTTCCAGTAAGGACAACCCCAAGAGAGATTGGTACATCTGGCGACCGGCCAAGTATTCTTCCACCGGAGAAAGATTGCCGCCCAACAACTGGCGATCCAATTTCGGCGGCGGCAGTGTCTGGGAGTGGGATGAGCGAACGGAAGAGTACTATCTTCACCTGTTCGCTGTCGAACAGCCCGATATGAACTTTGACAACGAAGAAGCACGCAAGGCGCTCTACGCCTCAGCCATGGAGTTTTGGCTCCAGCGCGGCGTAGACGGCTTCCGCATCGACACGGTCAACATGTACAGCAAGCCAGTTGGACTGCCTGACGCACCCATCACTGATCCCAAGGCCCTCTTCCAGCCGGGTGGCACTGTGTACACGAATGGGCCCCGAATGCACGAGTTTCTCGGCGAGATGAACCAAATCCTATCCAAATACGGCGCCATCTCTGTTGGCGAGCTCCCCTTTACGCCCGACACGGCCAAAGTACTCAAATACGTAAGCGCTCAAGCCAAGCAACTCGACATGGTCTTCCAGTTCGACGTTGTCGACTGCGGCTTCGGCAAGACGCACAAGTACGAAACGGGCCAGAAGAACTTCACCCTGCCCGAGGTCAAGGCAGCCATTTCCCGGATGCAGGCCGTCATCTACAACACCGACGGCTGGACCACTGTCTTCCTGGAAAACCACGACCAAGCCCGCTCAGTAAGTCGTTTCGCCGACGACTCTCCCGAGCTGCGCGTCAAAAGCGCCAAAATGCTCGCCCTCATGCAGGGATGCCTCTCCGGAACGCAGTACGTGTATCAAGGCCAGGAAATCGGCTGCGTCAACGCACCCAAGGAGCTGTACCCCCTAGAGAACTACCATGACCTGGACAGCATTCTGTTTATGGATATGCTCAAGGAGCTCCACGGCGCAGACAGCAAAGAAGAACTCGACAAGGGTTTCACAGCGCTGGCGCACCTGGCGCGCGACCATTCCCGCATCCCCATGGCGTGGAACGGCCAAGCCAAGCACGGCGGCTTTTCCGAGGCCGCTGAGAAACGAGGCCAGGAGGTCCAGGAGCCCTGGATGAAATCGCACCCGCTAGCAGACCAAATCAATGTGGCGTCGCAGCTCGAGGACTCGACTTCTGTGCTTGGGTTCTGGCGTGCCATGATTCGTTTCAGAAAGCAGCACCGCGATTTGCTCGTGTACGGCGATTTCCGTGACCTTCGACCGGCGGATCCAGACTTGTTCGTGTTTGTCAAGGAGCTTGCGCCGGGAGGGGACAAGATTCTCGTTGTGCTGAATTTTACCGCCCAGCGGAAGGAGTTTGCGCGGCCGAGCCCGGAGGAGTTGCAGCTCAAGGAGGCGAGACTTGTGCCTTTACGAGTTCTTGGCGATGGGGAGGACGATGTGCAAAATGGCTACCTGGATCCGTTTGAGGGGCAACTGTTCCTTGCGGTTGGGGATCATGCTGCGGGTGTTTCACTTCAGGAGTATGCACGGAAGTATGTGTCGTCGAGGTGTGATTGTTGAAGGAGAAAACATGCCCGCTTGGACTCTGGACTCTGGAGGGTTTCGTGCGGAGTTGCTTCGACGACGAGGCCATGCACTACCTAGTTCACAAGTTCTCGAGATGGGTGGTGGAAGGCGGCACCTAGTACATACTCCGTAGATTGCATTATATACCTGTACATAGTACTACATACATAGATGGAAAGCTCAAGAATCTTTTCTCATTTTGGTTTAGCGTGCATTGGGGCGTTCAACTGTTCATGGGCTGATGTGCCGTGATCACTGCTGTAAGTTACAAGTTGTAAGTTGCAATTTGTCGCATCTCGAGTCCTCGACGCCGCGACGCGCCATCTCGTGTTTCTCTGACAGCCTCTGCAACTTCACTCCCAGCCTTCAGGAACTCGACAACGTCAGTGTACGCCATACCCGCTGAAATTAATGACGCCGACGTCGGAGTCCGGACGAATGGGCATCTCGGAAGAATGTGGTCCAGCAGGAACCCACGTAGGCTTGCCCGCCCCTCCACGATAGCAAGAAAGATGCCTAAGCTATGATACATTATAAGAGGGCGACCCAGTTCCTCTGCATTCTCTGGCAGCCATCCGAATTTAGTTTTATTCATGACCTCTTTGGCGCGTGACGCGTCGTGGTGTCTAGACTCTAACTGAGTAGCTCAGGCACGCTTGCGTGCTGGTTCGTTCAAACCACCATGGTGGCTTGGACGGACCGAAAGTATAAATTTACTAAACACTCAAGTGGTCGTGATTGTTTTGATTGTTAAATTTTTTCGCGTTACGTGTCTCTTTCTCGCAGAAAGTTTTATTAGTCAAGCAAATACAAGCAATACAATTTCTTTTTTAAAGCACCTGTGACCTCCCACCACTGACCACTGACCACTGACCAACCTAACCCACGTGCCTACAATTACATATCCTTTTTTCCTCTTTGAATGGTATGAAAGAGGGAAGTCTTCACTACTCGAGTATTAATCGGACCGCAAAAGTAAGAAGACAGCACAACGATAATCATGCTGCTCTTCAGGGTGTTGCCCTCATTGGGCTTTGCTCTCACGGCCCTAGCGTCTCCGGAGAAGGATGCGATAGCGCTGGAAGATGCAAAGGCTCGCCTCAACGAAACGTCTCCAGATGTCATCAACGAGCTTTCTCTGTTTGTGAGAAGCGTGGAGATGAGCCCCGAGAGCTTATCCTGCTACCATTGCAAGGTGAGATTCTGAACTGCGCTCCAATTCGCACAAGGCCCAGCCTGAGCCCCTTTCGCCTCTTTCCCGGGGTACACGCCGCTAACACGCAGTGCAGTCGCTTATAAAGAAGTTGAAAAAATTCTCCGAGACAAACACAGCATTCGTCACATCCGGCGTAGAACTGTGCAGTATTGTTCGGCCTCTCCTCAATGTGAGTACTTTTGCCCTGAGAATTTGAGATACACGCTGGTCGGTTGTACGAGAAGCAAGTTTTTTTCCCGAGGAAGGTCCAGGTTTCCACGGACTGCTTCTTTGAGCAAGATGGACTTTAGATTTTAGTACTGACTGACTACTAACAACCACGTTTCTTAATAATAGCGTTCACTCAAAGATATATGCGTGGAAGGCGTAACAGAACACGGCCCTCTCGTGGCCGAGGTCCTCCGCACCATTCAAGACGTGGAAAAGTCGGCCGCGGCGACCTTGCTCTGCAATAACTTCCTCCAAGTGTGCCCGCCGGCTACCGTCGGGAGTAAGATAGATCTACCGCCACCACCAACGAAGCTCCCTGAGCCCAAATCGAGTGACGGTGAAGGCTCGTACAAGGTGATTCACTTCTCAGATCTTCACATTGATCCTCTCTATGAGATTGGTGCGATTGGTGAATGCAGCAACCCCTTTTTATGTTGCAGGTAGGCTCTCTCCCTTGTGTATGCTGTCTTGCAGCAACTTAACAACAACATGAAAGCAATATGGAATCTGGATAGCTGACGAATGTTTTACTTTGTTGCAAATTAGAACCGTATCCGGTCATACAAAGTCTCCATCCGGTCCGTTTGGATATGCAAAGAAATGTGACACTTCGTATGACCTGGAGGAGAGTATGTACCGCGCAACCAAAGAGCTGGCCGGCGATGCGAACTATACCATCTTCACTGGGGATATCGTGGATAGAGAAGTCTGGCATACATCGCCAGAGACCAACGCAAAGACTAGTGAGTGTTCATCCTGTCTTATTCAGATGAAACTTGAGAGAAACAAAAAGGAGAAAGACAGAGAACAAAAACTGGTCAATCAGATTGTTAATTCGTTCGAGTGAAGCTAACAACTTTGTTATCCCCTAGTCCATGAAGCATATGACAGAATGAAAAATGTCTTCCCGCACTTCTACCCAGCCGTTGGCAACCACGAGTCCTCACCCGCCAACTCGTTCCCGCTAGCCGTCGAGAGCGGTAAAAAGTACGATATAAAATGGCTCTACGGCTTACTCTCCTCGCTCTGGAAGGGCACGCAGGTCGGCCAAGTCGAGAGCGAGCACTATCGCGGACGCTACTCGTATCGGGACACACAGAGAGGGCTCCGCGTCATTGGCATCAACACCAACCTGTACTACTACCTGAATCTCTGGCTGTACATGGAGCCGATGAACCCAGACCCAGAAGGCCAGCTGAAATGGCTGGTCCAGGAACTAGCCGCCGCGGAGCAGATGGGCGAAAAGGTCTGGATCATCGGACACATGCCCATGGGAGACGTAGACGTCATGCGACACAGCTCCAACATGTTCAACCAAATCACGTCGCGCTTCAGCCACACGATTTCGGCCATGTTCTTTGGCCACACGCACCTGGACCAGTATCAAATCTCCTACAAGGACGGCGCGAAGCAGACCGCAGGAAACGCGTCAGTCATATCCTTCATCGCACCGTCCATCACCCCGTCCGACGGAAATCCCGCCTTCAGGGTATACGAGGTCGGCAAGGTGAGCCACAACGTGCTGGATTCAACGACCTACTTTACCGACATGAGCGACCCGAGGTACCAGAGAGGGCCGAAATGGAAGAGTCTCTATAGCATCAAGTCGATCTTCCCGGGAGCCTTCAAGCCCCATGTCGGCGGGGACATGAGCAGCGTGCCCATCTCGGCCGAGCGCTGGCACACACTGACTGAGATGTGGGAGATATACCCCAAGGTCTTTCAAGTGTACTGGAAGAACAAGGTCACGGGCACCGATCCCAAGTATTGCAACACCGAGTGTCGAAAAAAGGAAATCTGCCTCGTGCGCGGCGGCCGCGCGGAGGACAACTGCGCTGGTATGACGCCGGGGGTGAAGCTCGGTGACGGTCGACCGCGTCAACTGGAGGCGCGACGAGCTGAGGATGAAGGTAGCGACAGCGCCGCGCATGCGCATGAGCAGGTCAACCACTGCGGTGGCTCTTCTCTCATCCTCAGTGCGCTTGGCACCTTGTTTGACCCAGATCTGCAGGCCAAGCTTCGACAAGTCGTGCGGCAGGCCTGAGATGTAGGTACAGTATGCCTATGTGGTGTCTGCCAGGCTGTGCGGGTTGGAGTGCGAAGTTATTAATGTCGATGGAGGAGGACGACTTGGAGGGCGCGGCGGGGTCCGTCGCAGTGGGAAATATCATGGAATTAAACTCGATACCACGTACTTTGTCTGTATGAGTCACCTAATTGGAGTACCTATGTAGAATAAACGGAGTTGAGGGAAAAGGAATATGCATGTACACACAAATACACACACAGCTGGTATGTAGTTACATTATCATATGACGCTCAGGCTCATGCATGATGCAACCAAGACCAATAGGCAGGCGCTCTCGACGCTCTCGACCCAAGCAGACGCAAAAGCAGAATGTGCGTATTCACGCGTCGGTTTTCCTTTCATTCGCCATCATTCGTACGAGCCGTGAAATATTGTCTTCCCATATTCCCGGTGGAAACGAAACGACATACCAAAATCTGTAAGAAAAGAGGAAGAAACGCACGGGAAAAAAAAGGCAGAAAAAAAAAAAACCATGTCGCACGTCGCGCCTCACCGACCGGTCCTCCCTAACCTCCGTGACTTGGGGAACGTGCCCATCCCACCACCACATCCAGCCTCATCCCCATCGTCAAGCCGTCTCCAGACAAGAGCCGGTCTGCTCTACCGCGCCGCAGCCCCGTCCACCTCAGCGGTGCCCTCCCTCCTCGCGCTCTCCATCGCGCACGTCTTTGATCTCCGGTCCGAGGTCGAGATCGATCGCCAGGGCGGACACTTCCTCGCCGAGATCTACACCTCCGC
>QEQW01000723.1:0-12818 GCA_004016085.1 Claviceps quebecensis
CCCATGTCAGGGTAGTGGATAAGGCCTTTGGGAGGGGAACTTTTTCTATACCCTCCTCCTAGGTAGGTACCTATGTATGTACATACATATGTGCACATACTTCGTACGGAGTACGGATTACATAACTCCGTAGGGGTCTTCCCAGGTGTAGCAGTAGAAAATCGAAGGGAACCGGAGAAGACAACAACAGCAGAGATCCGCTCAGGATCCCCACAAACGACAAAGAAAGACGAACCGTCAAGTACTCCATAGACGATGAAGACGACACACAACACACGATCCAGGGATCGACTCGACACAAAACCACAAGAACTGAACTAAGTTAAAATTATCTATGTCAAAGAAAGTAAAACAACCCGGGTGACTATATATAGGGGGGGATGAAATCGAATCGCCTGCCAGTACATCCAAAGTTCTGTCCGATGTCTTGGGAGGCAGGAGTGGTGAACAACAAGCGAGGTAGCCTCGCGCAACAAGCGACGCTCACCACTGGTCAAAAGCAGGAAGCAAGCAAGAACAAGCCCCGCTTTTCTGCAGTCTTTACGGATAGTACTCCGTACTCGTAGATATGTACGGAGTACCTCCTAATACCTATGCTACCTGGCTGCAGCCTGCTGCCTTAGATTTACCTACTCCCGCACCACGAGGCCGGGGGCATAGCGGCGGTTTTAGGCCAGGAATGGGTATCTCTACTCCGTACTCCGTAGATCGCGTAGATCGAACCGGACAAGATGCAAAGAAAGGATCGTAGCCGTGCGTCAGAGCCCCTGAACCTCCATATGATAATAATAACTAGTCGAGTCAAAGCTCGCAATCATCATACAGCCTCGTTCTTGCCTAGCTTTCGACTCGCCCTAGCAGCGTATCCACTTATAGAAGCATCTCTCAAGCCGCCGTTGACAGCGTGCTCTGAGCTTCTTCCAACTCCTTTCTTCAGCTCAAGTCGCTGCACCTTTGTTCATGACATTGGCACGACAACGAATACGTGAAGTACCGACAAGTCTCAATGATGGGGGACGACGATACTACTCGATGCAACCTGGTGAGTCTGGGATCTCAAAGCGATGAGCTTGAGGCCGCAGAAGAAGCCGCAAGCTGTAGAAGCCCGCCCGACAAAGGAAAAGAAAAGTATACTGTATCGTCTATTAATCGACCGCAGTCGTCTGGTGATGCTTTACTCGGCTATGCTCTCAGCGACCTTGCTATCTTTGGATCTGAGACTGGCCAAAAAGGAACTGAAAGCTCCAGGTCTGTTTCATCATATACGGCACACCAGTCGTCATATTGTTCACACAGACCATCTCATGACGAACCGTTTACCCCGTCTGGTCAAACTTCCAGATTTGCAAATGATGCAAACACCGCAACGAGAACTGAGGCTCAGTTCAACGCCTTCGTTCAAGGCAGTGGCTTCAGTGATTCCGAACACCTAGGGCATCTCGTAGCCCAACCACCTAAAGCAGCCAAGCCACTGAAACAAAGAAGCCTGGATGGGATTGATGTTGTAGAGCTACTATCTCGGCCTGAAAGATGTGAACCCCCGCCTCGATTAGAATATGACGAGTTGAAACCTGTCGAGGCAGCCAGGCTGCATGAAGCTTTGTTCGGCTCAGAAACTCCTCGACCAGTCTGGGACCAATTGCTGGACTTCAACGCGGACTTTTTTGTAAGACCAGAGACATCATCAGAAGAGTGTAAAGCCCACATGGGCACACCAAATGTCAAAGAAGCTCGCAGTATCTGGCTTCAGCAGTGGAGCGATGTCCTGTCATCATACACAAACGAGGTTTGGGGGGATCTAGGGCCCCTCGCGAAGGATGCCGAACGCGAAATCGAGAAGTCAGAACAAGACAACGTAGCCAGAAACGCTGGTCTCAGGGCTCTTGAGCGGTTGAGACTCGTTTTGGCTCATGTGCGAGGGCACCGTCCGTGAATCTTGTTAGCATATGTGAATATGTGGTTTTGCTATATAGGTACTTCTTACTACTATATTAATACGGGTAGTTAAGCAATAGGCACTGCTCGTTCAAATATGAGCGATCTTAATGTATTACATATGAAGGCTCATTGGAAAAATGGTGTGTGAATGAGGCCCGGTCAGCCGCGTAGATGCTCATTCTGTTGTGGACCTTCCAAGCCTCACTCAATGTGAGGGTCGGCTGATGAGAGCTGTCTACGTGGCTGCTGAGGTTAAGGATGTTGCACAAAGAAGTGGGCGCGGCTCTCTAGACCGAGGACTCTGGCCACTATCTACATACTACTCTGTAGATTCTGCTTTGTTGCCCCCTATACCTAGGTACTCTGCAGTAAAACGTGGGTGTCAGTGTTGAAGATCATAAATCTTGATGCCTCCCCTGAGTCCCCTCCACCATTGTTCCTTTTTGAACTTCGAGGCTTGTATCATCATTGGGATTGTGTACATAGCCTCGTTGCGCCATCAATGTAGATAGCCTAGATATATTATTGAATCATCATTCTCCTCCTACAACATCTCACAGTTTTGAGCAAGCCGGTCGCTGACTCGCTGCCGATAATGGCGCTCGGAATTCCGAATGTGCCAGTGAGCCAGGAACAGCATCCTGTGAAACTAAGCTCGACCGCCCTATAGTCAGGAATCAGTGATATGATGACGAATGACGATGAATACTGTGACCTGTCACGCGTCTGGCGATCGTGTGGCGGTTAACCCAGCAGGGGTCAGAACGGAGAACAGCTCCAAACATCGTGAAGGCACACTTGGCTAATTTGGACGCTGGCAACGTGAAGCCCGTTCAGCAGGTATCAGTCTATCAGAATGGAATCGTTTCCGAGCCTCGGACATATCTGCCCGAGATATCTGATTCTCTGCGTGTTTGAAAAAAAGCGCAGGATCACCAAGGCTCAGAAGAAGAACTCAAGCCTCTAGAAATATCCGAAAAGCCAAACTCGTTTAGTTCTCGTTTTTTTTTTTAATAGGATGCTCCTCGGTTCCAAGGCCCAAGCATAGCCCTTACCACAAATGTCGACTAAGGACTTCGGACTGTGGCAGAAACACTAAATTGAAAATTACACTAGAAGCAAACAACTTCCAAACACCGCTCTATTATTTCCATCTTGCCAGTGTCGTAGTGAAAATTTTCCGCAGGGAACTTCGCACATGTTGCACACCGAGTCCGCTACTCTCTGTCTGCCCATCGAATACCTCCTCAATGAATCGGCGCGCTACCTCTTCAGCTACCTGTAAAGTTTTTTCCTCCTCGACAGACAATCTCGCACATGAAATACTGATGTCTTCATGATGAATGAGAAGTTGCACTAGAAGATGCGCACGATCAACAACTTGACAAGGTACACCATTCACAGCAGCGCAATATCCTCCCAAGCTATCTGTCTTGTATCCGTCACAGAGCTTGAAAAGATACACGATGTTTTGTGCAGTTGCCGCGTCTTGACTCCTATGTATCACATCCATGTATGATAGGCGAAAGCCTTGAGCCGAAAATAGGCTAGTTGTATTGAAAATTTCGCACATGTGAGTCGCAAGAAGGCATCTAGGCGAGCTTTCACCCAAAGACCGCAGCGTTTCCAGCATAGATACAAGGAGGCCAGCGCCGTCGTCGGGATTGGTTCCCTTACCGAATTCATCTATGATCAACAAGCTTCGAGAAGTCATGTTAGTTATGGCGTAATGGAGTTGCTTCAAATCGGTCGCGAACGCGCTGTCCTGTCCATCGGTGCCTTCTGGTGTGGTGATACGTGCCAATATTCGATCCGTGATCCCAATAACAGCCATCTCCGCAGGCACATAGCTGCCTATGTGCGCGAGATATACGATGAGCGCTACCTGTTTCAAATAAATGCTTTTACCCGACGAATTTGGACCTGTGACAATCATACAGCGTCCAGATGATTGACTTTTATTCCATTCCGGCTCTCCGTACAAATTACAGTGATTCGGAATGAAAGAAGGAACTGTGAGCTCTTGCAAGGGGTGGCGGCCATTCTCTATATGAATCACATTTTGAATCGTCATTCGAGGTGCTGCCCATTCGTATTTATCTGCCGCCAATGCGAGAGTCAGGATGGCATCAACATCGCCACATGCATCGGAAGCTTCTAGCAATGCTTCATCATATTGTAGGACTTGAGTAGCCAGGCGATGTAGTACTTCCACTTCTCTATCTTCTGGTCGTTAGCTTGAAGTCTCTTCTCTCGAATTACCGAGAGCTCCATACCTGCTATGTCACGATAAATATCGCCGAATTGCTCATCTAAGTGCCGCATTCGGTTATTTTTATAATGTACAGCCCCGTCAGCGACAAAGAATTCCTCCCACACATCGTCACGATTGTGTGAGGGAGGAAAAGGACTTGTTCCCACGTCCTTGTTCCATTCGACGGCAATGAGGAATCCAACCTGCGGCAAGAAAGTACAAGCCTTGATTAGCCTGGCTGCCCATCCTGGAACGTCATGGACGATCGATAGCGCTATCTTCTCTAGCAATATACTGAGTCCGTCGTAGTCTCTTCTCATTTTGTCAAGCTCAGGGTCGACACCGATCATTATT
Organism: Claviceps quebecensis; assembly: GCA_004016085.1. Taxonomy (NCBI): domain Eukaryota; kingdom Fungi; phylum Ascomycota; class Sordariomycetes; order Hypocreales; family Clavicipitaceae; genus Claviceps; species Claviceps quebecensis. The sequence continues at coordinate 4,547 of QEQW01000723.1, forward strand.
GTTGGCCGAGCGTCATACTCGGCGTGATCAAGGTTCACAGTTCTGTGCAATATTTCGCCGATCGACGTCAACGACGGTCGATGAATTCTCGAAGCTGCCTACACGATATCAGTACAATCGGGAAAAGTTATTCGATGATTGCATCAAAGGCTCGGATCACAAACATCATGCAAAAAGTCAACAGGGTTGTTTGTAAATGTGTAGACTAGATCGCGAAGTTTGAGGGCGTGATACACAAAGCCGCGAAGGTTCGACCACACACTATCACCGTAATGGTGGATTATAGAAGAGCGATCAACGCCCTTTCGAAGAAGCTCCACGCATGTCTTTGCATTCCTAATTTTCTTCAAGGTTTTGATAATTTCTTGAAGCGCTCCACTCTTTTGGCGATCTAGCAGTTGGCTTATAGCCCGTTGACGGCTTTCGATGATCGCCAAATTGGACAATGGACTGCCTAGGAATGCACGTAGCCTGACCCTTCCTTGTGATGTGTGTGTCAAGCTGTGAAGTAGATTGTATAAAGAAATGCTCTGCATCTCATATTGGGCAACACCTTTCATGCCCCATGACTGACCCTTAGAGTGCAGTTCTGCCGGAAATATCTGTAGCGATTTCAGAGTTTCCGGGCTGCATAAGACATAAGTTGTCAAACAAATTGCTTTTATGAAGCGAATGTTATGACTGCGTGTACCTGTCAGCACCGTGTTGATGAAATGCGACTTTCTGCGAAGCTCCGAGAGAATCGCGCTAGCACAGCCAATCTTCAAAGGTTAGCCTTCGCCAACTTGACAAACCGCCATAATCAAACTTACTGATACCATGTTCTAGGGCTCTGCGTCAGTGGCTTCAAAACAACGAGATTGCCATTAGGTCTCACCTGATTATTCTCGAGCCAAAGATCAATATCGATCTGGCAAGAATCACTAGCTGGATCGATACCCCAGGTGGAAAGCTTTTCGAGAGCAGATGTGGCTGAGAAGTCGACAGAAGCAACAATTTGCATTCGCTGTCTGTCCGAGGTAATGCCTACATCTTCTTAGCGCCTGTCTAGAGCTCAGAGCTTATTATGGTGGAACATCTCATGGTGAATCGTACAACGCTCCACATACTCAAGAAGCTGTCGGGGAGCTCTGCTTGAGAGTAAGACTAAAATTGACTGTGCGAACGTTGAAAAATAGTTCAACAAGTCCAAGTCAAACCTGGGAACATCCTCAGCTACGTGCAAGGTTTCGTCTGAAACGTTGAACAAGGCGCATCCTATCACGTTGTCATGGCAGCTGTCTATGGCTATTAAGACCTCCGCAGTAATCTCCTGAGAGCTGTCCTGCTGTGTCAGCCGATGAGGCATCCCAATGACGTACTGGGAATTTCCCATAATTGCTGTATCGTATGATGTATATGGGTAGAGGCTGAGGCTGATTACGATGGCCTTCATGAGCCGTGAACGAAGGTTAAGAACTTAGAAGTAGCGACCAAGATAGGAGAATGGACGCTATTAATTACTATCTCATCTACCGCAACAGACGAGGCCGATGAGGCTGAAAGGAGGACAAGATGACAGAAAAATGTCATGTCGCGGCGGGAGGTTTTGATTTCCATGCGTCCCCGGTTCCTGTCCAGTGTCTGTGCTTGATCACGTGCCCCTACACCGTCAATCAACTTGAACCAAGATTGAAGAGCAACCATTCATAAGTTAGGAACAGGCGAGGCAAGCCTCGAATCCATCACACAATTACGACAAAAAATGGAGTGGAAGATCGATTTCGAAGCAGTGAGTTCGTGCTTCTTGGCGTCCTTGCGTACAAGGTCCTACCATATAGTACTTAGAGAGGACGAGTTTAACTAGCACTGACCAGAATGTCTAAATCACAATGATACAAAACCACCTGCTATGTTCAAAATATTTACATTTGCTAGTAAGCACGTATTCATGTCTAGCTTGGTGCTTGTCATAAGTAGGTGGGTTACGTGAACGTCATTCGTCATAAATAAGGCAAGAGAACATGTCGACTCGTCGAGAATTCAAAACAATTCACTACAAAGTACGTTGGGTCTCGACTTACCCCTAAAGATCAAGTAGAAGAGATATCAAACTTGTCTTACAGCAAGGTTTGGGCCGAAGCCAGATTGAAAGATGAAAACAGTCATCTTCAAGGCTCATCCTAGTTCCCAGGCATCTCGGAGAAATCAATGGGCCGTCCATCGCCTTGGTCCACGTTCCGCAGACTGCTTGAACGATGGTCTCGGGTAAATATGCCTGGGAATAAACTGGGATCTTGCAGCGCTGCTGTGTCTGTACCAGTCTCTCCGTGACATGTAGTTGTCCAGCTAGTCTTGGCCGGTGTGTCTTGAAGTACTAGTCTTTGGTCGTTACTATCCTGACCTGGACCTTGTGGGGTCTTAGTGTCAGTACTAGTAGCCTTCGAAGCTGTCGCCGCTGCTAACGCATCGACGAAGGTTGCTGCGACATTAGTTTCGTTACTCGAATCGTAAGCGACGTAGCGCCGGATACTGGCCATTTGAAACATTAGATTTGTACATATGAGTGTTCACATGTCCGTGTACTTACACATCGCGCTCCTGAAGCAATGTATGGTACCTGAATTCCTCTCGACGATCGGGAACGTTTGTTTTGACCATCATGTTTCCTCTCCTCCCTGGCTTGTCGAAATCTGGCCCAAGCCACATCCTTTTGATTGATGCCTCGTAGCCACTTTGTTTGACTGAGTTCTTGGCGAGCTCACACATGTCCACGGGGCTCAGCTTGTAGATCTGCGCGGCCACAGCATACTCTTCTATGAGCGGTTCCTTTGTGAAAGCGAACTGGAGTGGATCATCCGTAGATAGAGATACGTTCAATCCACGTTTGAAGTACTGATGGAAGGGGTTCCTTTCGTAAGCCAAGAATAGCGCATTATTGCTTAGTGGTGACATAGCAATTCCTACTTGCTCCAAGTAGAAGGCATATTGAAGCAGGGGGACCTTACGAAGTAGAAGTCCGTGACTTATACTATGACAGCAGAGGAGAGCCACGGCCAAGTGCTCGCTATCTCCAGCCTCTCCGCAATGTGGCCGCATCACCAAAGTGTTGAAACCACGGTTCTTCCGCCAGAAATTCAGAGACGCCATGTTGGCAAAGAGATAGTAGATCCAATAGCTGTAGGGAGGGTTTTGCTTATAATCCCAAGCTTTTGGTACCGGAAACTTCTTGAAAAGTCGGCGCTCGACCTTACTCTCATCATCGACGCTGTCAAACCCTATCACTCTTTGTAGGAAGACGTGTAACTTCGGATGGCTCGACGGGTCTTTGGTGACCTCGAAAAGTGGTTGGAAGATATTCTTGACAATCTGCTCGAACGAGTTCATGAGACTGCTCGCTTTGTAGACGTCGTACAGACGTGGAATTTGAATGAGCCACCGAATGTTATGAGAGAACAGCTTGTTGTCGACTACCCATGATGCTAGCTTGTCCCATTCATCCAAGGATTTTCCATAGATTGAAATGCGCCATTCCACCATTTGGTATTTACTTGATTCCAAATCTGATATAACTTCTTTGGTAATTTCCGCCAGGTAGCGCCCATGTATGAAGTTGTCCGTCTTCAAAAAGATGGTTCTCAACCGGGATTCGCCAATCGGGTTATACTTTAGGTTAAACTTATCGAAGCGATGAAACGAATCGGTGTGGGCCTATAGATATGAGTTAGAATCCCCACCTTTCCTAAGCTTATACACATACCGGAGATGAGGCGAACACGACAAATAACTTACGTGCATGTCAAGAGTATCAATACTTAGATCATAGGCCGTAAGCTTGATGCTGGAGAACACTTCTGCAAGAGTGAGGTATTTCCCATCCCTAAAAAGCACAATTTCATTTGGGTGCTTCTTCATTTTGCTCTTGATAAATCGCAATAAATGCTTTTGGTTCATACAAGCGGAATGATGTACGTGAGTATCAACTTTGCGCACATTATAAAAATCTCGATGAGGCACTTTCTTACTGTCCGCCGTCTCTTGATATTCGTTGAGAAGCACATACAGATTGAATTTTGCTTCCAGATACTGAAGACGCCGGAATGCAAAGCTTTTACTAGGGCCATCCGACGAAATGGTAAGAATGTTGTCGAGATCCATATAGAATTGGCGAATAGTTGGCACTTCGATGGCGGGTGACTTCTCCCCATCACAACAGAAAACTTGATAAACTCCGCTTTCGTCGAGTTTGAACGTCATGCTGTCTTCCGACGGCAAAGGAAGTAAATCGTCCATATGAAAGTCATCGCCGACATCCGAGCCGGGCTTTCTCTTTGGCAACGGTGACGACTGTTTTGCTGTCGTGGCCTTAGCAGAAGATGCAACACCAGGAAAATCATCATGGCCGATTTTGATTTGCGACCAAGCTGGCTCGGGAGGCGGAGGGTATATTTCCCAGTTCTGCTCATCTCTGGGGTTGTCGTTTGGCCCCTGAGATGACAGAGCAATGTATTTCCGTCTCATGTCCAAAACCTTCTGTATATTTTTTGATATGGCACTCAGTTCAGCCGTGACATGGGGTTCGGTATCGAATACCGTATTGTTCGGAAACGAGTTCATTGTTCCATCATATAGAATTGAAGGTATACTTCCGGCGACACCGCCATGTGTTGGCCTTGGGTTTGCGTTTGCGTTGGGGGAAGCAAGGCCATGATAGTCAGGCAAATTGCTCGACATCGACGATGCTCCAGTATCATCCGCTCCATCTACTAGAATTATCAATATCCGAGAAATGGAAGTGCGCCAAACGCAAACCAAACGCAATCATACCGTCATCGTGATCAAATTTCAGGAAGTCACCCCCATTCTCCTTAATCGGGTAAGATACAGATTCAATCGATGGGCCCTCACTTCGGCTATCTTGGTCCCGACTACCCCCACTGCTGGTGAAAGTCTCGAGTTTGCTACGCTGATAAAATAGCTTTGCGTCTGTCTGCGACATTTGACGTTCCACGACAGGATCATAAAAAGTCGTGCGCTTGGGTACGTCTCTGAGCAACATGCCATCTTGTAATCTCTCGTGACTCTCGACAGTGGCTGATGACGTGCTGTTCTCGTCGGTGTGGATTTCGTGGGTGCTTGATCCTATCTCATTTCCTGGGTGACAAGCCAATTGGCCCGTGGCGCTTTGGGAGTTGCCTGATATTTGCGTGAGTAAGTGTCCAGTCGCACAAATCATACACGGATCTGAAATCATGAAGTTGAAACTACAAATCATGAATAGCTGAGTTGGACTCACCAGCCATCCTAAGCATTCAGGGGTGCTGGCTGAATTGACTTGCTAGCACAGCAATGGCTCCGTCGACAAAGGTCAGGCTGAGACTATGATAAACCGCAAAGAGGTCGGTTGCCTTACGACAGGGGTCGGGTTATGTGAGCACCAACTTGCCTTATTATCAAGAGATAGATGAAGGCGAAAGCGACGACGTCTACTCCGTATGTATTTTGTTATTCAACTGTACGAAGTAGTTGTCTCAAGAGTCAAATTACGGAGTACAGACTTCCTGTGATACCGACCCTCGAGTGACAAAAAAAAGCACAGTGCTGTCAGTGCACTAATACTGTAGACCCCATCTGCAGGCGAGGTACATACCTCATAGGTACCGAGGTAGGTAGGTACCTTTCTTCTTGGTCGTAGTGGCGGGGCAGTGAAACATGGTCTGGACAACGATACCCTCAGGTAGGTACCCACAGGTACTATCGCAGGGTATAGGGGCATGTACAGCTGCGCCCACTCTTTTGTGCCAACAGGTACGGAGTACCGAGTACATGTAAGGTACCTACCGGGTCAGGAATAGTTTTCGTAGTCAATACCTAGGTACTCCGTAATGTCTCCCCTTTGAAGGCGCTGTTGTTGTTTCGCGCGGAGATCCAATTGGGGCTCTTGAATTCTGTAATCCGGCCGGAGAAAAGCTGCCGTCTCTTGGTATATACATACAACCCTTTCGATCAGGCTCGACGGCTCCGTACCAGGGATACGCGACGAGACTCAAGAGCATTGGTAGATTAACATCGTTGAAGTCAAGTATAGACCGACGTACGAAGAAGACGCCATTTTACAGGCCAAACTCAAGGGAGTGGCACAAGAAAAAAAGGCACCATAATTTCATCAAAGTATCGTTCTATTGCTCAAGATGCAAGCATGCGTAGTCTCTGACTGCCGTCGATGGATGCTTTTTGTGCTCTAATGATTATTGCAAAATGTACTATTAAATAGGCATGATGTGCATCGCATGCATAGTCGCTACGTCTTCTTGCTCGATTTTGTGCTAGTTTCCAGCTGAGAGCAATGCAGTTCTTGTTGGGTACCAAGTGTGTACAAGGCTCCGGCACCGAATACTATCACGGCACCCATCAGAGTGCCGTAGGCGAGTGAGTTGTTAAATAGCCAGATGCTAAGCAACAGGCTAACTAGTTTTCGGACGTTCAGAACGATAGTGACGGTGAGTGCTGAAGACTTTGCTGCTAAGAGGTTTACACCGCGGATGCATGCGTACTGAGTAATGACGTTGAGGCCAAGATAAACAAGTTGGCCTGGAACCTTGGGCTCCGCGAGGATGGGAAGCCAAGGCATTGAAATCTTCAAAGGCTCGCTTTGCGACATTGAATTAAAGTTGCGTATCATTGACGGCAGAAAGGGTAGAAAGAGAGGCAAGGAAAGCATGTGAGAGTAGAACATATTCTCTTTCCACTGCGGGCCATACAGTCGATACGTCGCTTCCGTGTACAGACCCATTATGGCAGAAAGTACTTGAGCAAAGAACAGGATGAGCAGTCCAGTATTCATGATTGGATGGACATTATTTCCATTGGAGTCAATCTTCGACTACACTTCTATTAGTTGAGAGCTCATCACCGTCTAATAATGAAATCAGAGAAGCTACCTTTTCTTGGGCATCAGACCAAGCAGCAATAACTACGCCACAGCTGAGGAACATTACTGCAAGCGCTTGCACGCGAGAGTACTTCTTTCCATTCAAATATCCCGCAATCATGGTGGTGATACTACCCCCGGATCTTAGAATGATATGCACAGGAACCGAAATGTCATAACTGAATGCGTGGTTGTTCAATACGTTGATGCTAAAGAAAAGCACGATATTGACCAGCCAGCGCTTTAATGGTACCCGAGCTGAAGCAATGAAGAACGGCGGCCTAGATTTATCGAACTGGGATACGTAGCCAGTGATGGCAACGAACAAGAACTGCACAAATGTTACGAGAGTGCCTATTTTCCTGTCAATGGGATGAACATATAATCTGGTTTGGGTTCTACCGAGGGTTTCCTACCGCTTCCAGGTTCGAATCTTTAGCAAGGTAAATTAGCTTTGCCCCGGAATTACGATTCTCTTCTCTCTTAATCTCTTGTGCATCTGGTTGCTTACTTGATGATCGCTTCCAGTGAATAAACCTTGACTGTTTTATTAGCTTCGCCTGATACTGCACGTTTGGGATATGGGTAATTTCGGAATGTCGTACATTCGAGCAACAGCCGCCGAAAATAAGAACAAGCATTGCAGAAGCCGCTGCGATAGCAGGCGTCATCTGGAAAAGAAGGCTTGACGTCAGTGATGGAGAGATTGGCTCCTTGCTGTTGACGGTCTGACTTCCGCTGTCCTTTCGCTTTCGCGCGTTTCCATTTTCATCTTTCGTCATTTTGAAGAGGGCTATTTTTTGAAATTCCGAAAGCTCTGCAGCGTTTGGAATGATGGCACGGGACGCGTAGCGCAGCTCTACTAAGTATGTCGTTTGCTAGCTTTTTGCCCGAAGCCGAGGCTCCGTACGAGTAGGTGTCCGGTAGGTATACGATGATACGAAAGACCTACGGAGTACATAGGTACCTAGATACATATGTACATGTGATATGTATTTAATATGAACCCATAATAAATCGCTGACTGGTGCTAGAGATATGTACATACCTAGGTCGAAGGAAAACTGGGGTCGCTTCGGTTCGGGTTGGGCTCGGAACGGGAGTAGATTATTCCGCTGGCATGTTCAATGGTTTTTGTGGAGGCAAGTGCAAAGGGGTGGTCTTTTTACTCCGTAATACTCTAGATACCAGGTACCTATGTCCCTACTGTTAGAATGGCCATCCTCAATTAGGCACTTACGGTGCAGTATCTGCTTACGCATGTTTGCTACGATGAGGACCGGTTTGCGAACCTCAAACAATTGGGGTCGCACAACATCAGGGGCCGATGTGCAACTTGCACACGATTGGAGGCTGAGATGA
>QEQW01000724.1:0-12805 GCA_004016085.1 Claviceps quebecensis
AAATAGCAGAACTGCAGGGTGATTGGGTGGTCGACTGAAAGCGGGGCAAGGACCGACAGTTCTGGCAAGGCTATTTCCGGCGGTACATTGACATGGAATCATCACGTGACGTAGGTACCTAGGTACATACACGCCCAGGTACCTTTGGGGGTCGAAATCGCGTTGCGTGGTGCTGTCAGATTTGCGACGTGATCTGACAGAAGATGTTAATTTCATTTGATGGATTCTGATCATGTCTTCTCTCTCCTAATAAGTAAAGGGAGAGAAGGAAAGAGGGAAAGGTGCTACAAGTTGCACACCAGCACTCGAGCGTACGGGTACATGTAGAGTCAAAAGGCCTCACGCGCCCATTTCAGGTGACGGTACGAGCTGACCGATCAGTTCAGCATTCAGCGCGTGTGAGCCATGCGCCTCGTTGAGGGCAGCAATGTCATCAGAACCATCGCAACCTCAGACTTCTTTAAGGTACATATGTCAAATAGGCCTGGCACTTCGTCATACATTATGCTGTATTCGGATCACGTTTATCCGCATTTTGGGAATGATCAGAGGTTCTCGATGGGATAAAGGTCAGTACTATAGGGCCAGCCGGTCTACTAGTAGTCCAGTCCCAGCTCCTCGGGGTATTCTTTTCACAATTCCAGCTACAAACGGGCTCAGTATCGTGCATATGGATTATGTCGTCCTTGAGCACAGTCGGAAGGTATTACTCAACATGAAAATTACGATGGGTGCGCTGTATTCAGCTTGGTACATATCTGACGTCGATCCATCTTGAAACTAGAAAGGCCCATTTCGTTTCATTGAAGACCGAATTACCGTAGTTCCAAGTTTCCTGGTGTGCAGTTCTGATTCAACTTCTGACCTCCCTGAAACGCGAGTGCGCGCATCTCTTTCGGAGCTCTCCGGTGGTGCTGAAAGGCTCGAGAATCAGCTTGATATTTCATGCATGTATCTAGGTATGTGCAAATCAATATCCTGTTAGCTTGATCGGAGATACCCAAATCTTGGTAAATAAGGGAGCCGCCTTTCAGTCCCGTGCTTTGATCCCATACGAGGCTCGGGGAGATTCCCTCGTCAATCGCGCTCTTTGTGGCTGATTGGTCTACTAAACAGGCTGACCAGATCCTACCTATGACTACCGTGCGAGGCGTTGAACGATTTCCAAATAGCGTCAAAGGGCGTTCTGGCGTCGCCGTGGCTGCTCAAAGGTGGTGGTCAATGGTGCGTGAATGAAGGTGGTGAGGTTTTGCGTTATTAATGCGAGGCGGACTACTCGCCGCTCGGTTGAGGCTCAAGACTCAAGAGGAAGAGGTGCCAAGCGGCCCAAGCATCTCTGCGTAACGGATGTCCACTTCCCCTTTTTCTCTTGTCACCGGCGACCGCACGAAAAAAAAACATCGAATGACCAAACAGCAGTCACTTCTACAACTACTTTTCTACGACAACACGAATGACCGCTCGAAGTCGCCGCGGCATCTCATGGAACATGGAATGTATAACCTCAACACCGGACATGAGAACAATCGGTATCGAATGGGATAACTCGTCTCTCTCGTGGTTTACGAGGGGCCGATTCGGTGCTTAATTGGACGCCTCATAAGTTGTGCGTTAGACACTGGAGAACCATGCAGAACTTCCACACAGACACACGACAACACACGATGTTGACCAGGGCACTGCTTCCTGTCCTTGATCACTGTGTCCTATCTAGAGCGCCAAGTTGGTGGAGCAGTGTGCCTCGTGCGCAACCTCTAGCGGCAGCAGCCAGCAATCGTGGGCCTAATTTCGGGCACCAAGCAACCCCGTTGAAGTCGACGATAGCCTGAGGTTTCTTATACCGGCGCGGCAATTCGGTTGGTCCTGCCGCAGCATGCTATCTGATAGCACAAATAGTTAGTATACAGCAAAAATGCTGCCAACGCGGTCTCTTCTCTGTCAACCGCCATAGAACTGAGATTGTTGGGTCGTCTTCAACTTTAAATTTGGGCTATAACGACTTCCAAATTCAGCCTCGTCTTCGACCCCACGGGCGCTCAGCTAACACCACAAGATTACAACACCTGCGATCTACCTATAGAGATACATACCTGTGAATGTACTCCTAATAGGTTTCAATTTCGGTAGGTCTTTCTAAAACTACAAGCAAGATCCTGGACGCAAACCTGGCTCTGGAACATGTAGACGAGGGTGTATGATTCATTTCGCATATCCCTAGACGACTCTTTATCAGAGTCATCTCGTCGGACTCTACAAATGTTATACATAATGCCTCTGTCGATCACTGTATAGGTGGGATATAATGAATTAGCGGCTATATAACCTTGATCGACCTCTGTATATGGATTATATCTATAGTCAAGACGTTCGACCCTCAAACCATATAAGAACTTGGGCAATGCAAAGTCGTTATTCGTAAGCCACCCGGCGTGCTACCGCCTGCCACCATTCGGTCTTTGACTCTTATTTCCATTCTCCATCTTCAATTCGGAAATTGCGAGCGTGATCCAATCCACACAAACATCGGTACTTGAAACCCGCGAAGCTCCCTCCAGTTCGGTCTTTCACACCCTGCTCTACAAGCATAGGCAGCTTTCACGAAACACCTGGGCAAGCTCTACTGAAGAGGCCTACATAAACACCTTAATAAATGCCCCTCCCAACCCTCTTTCCACTAACCACGCCTCTAATAACCTCATGTCTCCTCTGTTTGCCCTTTCGCCCCGCCTGTTACCCAAAGTATCGGTGATTTCTTGCATTTCTGTGAATGCTCTGTTCACACCATGTTCCCGTAAGCGCTCCGTGACTTTCTTGTGGTGAGCAGGGATGTCGCTCCAGCTTTCTGTCTTGATAAATCTCATGTAGACATCGACGTTGTGGGCTGTTCCCTCTAAGCACAGAATTCCTGGCTTGCCGGACAGAAGGAACCCCGTTAAGGCATACGTGGGGGCGTATTTAACTAAGTCGATCCTCTTGGAGCGCGTGCTTATGGAAGGGAAGTAAAACCACGTACGCACGAGCGGTTCCGTTTCCGTATCTTGGAGGCAATCTGTGGCGGTCATTGCGGGGACATTGGTTTGCAGTAAATGACATGAAGCAGCGTTCCTGAAATTCTCGATGAGACTGAGTAGATCCTGGTTCTTAGGTGCACCGGCTGTGAGTGCTGCTGCCTCCGCTTTGCTCATCCACGATGGCTGCACCAAACGCACCGCAGGGTAAGGTGGCTCATCGGCGTCATGTTCATCATTGCATGTAAAGAAGGGAACTCTGATGTCCAGCTGGATAGTTCTATTGACAGTGCTTTCGCGGCAATCAAGCCCAAGATCGATTCCAAGAGTGAGTAGCAAAGAAACGCTCGTCAAGATGTTTGGCGGCAGCTCATTAACTGCATTGTTCTGCATAGATCTCCAAGCATTTAGGGAAGTTGATGCCGTGTCGCTTAGTGACATAGCATCTTCATCCGGAAACATGGCCAGCAGCAAGTCAATTTGCGCGAGCTGCTGCTCAATAAGGTTTTGCGAAAGTATCGAGTGGCTCATGGTAACTGGATTAGATGTTGTGCTTTAATAAGAAACAGATTTGGCGCATACCACCACAGGTAATAAAATCGCGCCGTCGGCACTGAAGACTAAAACAGTCTCAATACCTCGAATAGCCGGAACTCGCACTTCAGTCATCAAGAGGTTATAGCATAGCATTGTACTCTTGTACAAAGCTCGGAAATGTTTTTAATGAGATAGGATAAATGAAGTTTTCATTGAATCTCATATAATAATTTAGAGCATTATATTTGGCCATCATTATCATCAGCCCAAGGCCTTGCAGTTGCCATGAAAAAGTCATTTTGTCACGTGTTGATGACTAAAGCACCGAGTGCCGCGATGGGGGCTGGTCAGCCCGGGATTCCCACGCCTACCGACGTTCCTATGTTACGCAACGCAACGAAATGGGTGATCACTGATCTGTAGGCTATGCCACTCCGCAAACTTTTCTTTCAACATCTTCAGTTTCATCAACGTCGCGTAGAGCTCGAGGATCTTCACGATGTCTTCCGACACCGAAACCGACCACTACGGCAACGCCGAAATAACCCCACACGGGTTTGCAGCTTTTCTAGTACATCTGACATCAGCGAATCTCCAGCTTGATGGAAAGCCATAGGATCCTCAGACTGCAAGATTTCGACCATCGCTGGTAGGACTCATCATCAAATTTGCCTTAATTCCACCGCCCATAACATTAAGGTCTTGAGCCGCTCATTCGAAACCCGAGACTCTGGACATATTAGTAAATAACCTTGCGACTTGTCAAACAAAACAAATCGCAGTGTCACTGTCTTCAAGCTGCAGACCAGTCTAAACGGGCTTCAACCCCGCAGCTGACGTCGAGAAGTGATTTCATGGCTGTACGCCGCTGTACGCCGCTGTACGCCGCTGTACGCCGCTGTTAGCCCTGTCGCAGAATCCCTCAATCGGTTTTCCGGCTCAGCGCCAACCGGCTTCGAGTCATACGAATTAGACACAGCCAATCCGCCCCCCCGACGGCCTCCGGAGCGAAACTTACGACGCCGAATCCTCACAATTTGGGGTAGACGAAGCAGAGGTACTACGAATCTCGAATAAACAGAAGAACACTACAGGAGACCGCGGCGGAGGCAGAGACGGGACAGTGTGGTTATCCCCCAATACATATGAAGGCTACAAGTCCGCTAGGTCGCCATTGCAGGTCACGATCACGAATTTTGAGGCCGTGAAAGTCGATTAAGTCATCTGGGCTATGGGATAGACCCGATAGGCGCCCATCTTACCCCCAGAATGAGTAAATGTTTGCGTCATATGAGTGAACCAAGATGCGTTGAGGCCCGAGGCGGCGTGGTGAAAATGTCGCGATAGCCAGCTACGACATGTGTGTTGACTTCCTAGTCACGACTGTCATTCGACGAGATACAAAGAAGTTCGGGATTCATATGCACTGCTGACTTCCTAGTCACTACAGTCATTTTGACGAGATACAAAGATGTTCGGGATGGTGAAGCGTTCTAGGATCCGTGCGCCGAAGGGCTCGTCACTGCGCCATCGTGACGCTCACTTGTTAGCAATACGTTTCTCTTCCAGTCCAGGTCGTCTTGGCTCGTGATGTATTTTGTCTTCGGCAGGCTCTGCAAAGGCTTGCGAGACGGACAAGTTGTCTACGCGGGGGCTGTGTAATGTCAAAGATGATAGACGAAAGATGTGGTTCAGTGCTCGGAGGTCTCGATCAATGGCCTCTCGGTATATGTATGAGGTCATGAATGACCTCCGGCCTATGCCACCTTTGATATTGAGACTCAGAAGGCATTGTATTGGACACATTAATATCTTTAACCGGTTAATAAGTTGACATCCCTCCTCTTTTTGTTGGTCAAGTTGACGAGGCTATTTCTCTGCTGGGGGAAAGAAATGATGATTGTGCTTGATGCGACAGCTGGTTGCCCAAGGGCCAGTAGTGCTAGTCGATTACTTTTCACCTTGAACAATGGACTCTTGGCTTGCGTCTCTGCAGGTTATGTCAAACGCCACCAATTCTTGAGCATTTAGACACTTGATACCAGCGCGCTTAGAGTCCGCAACCAACTCGCAGTCTCGCACTGTTCTTATTGCTCTATCTCAGTCTTGCACCACCCTTAATTATCAAATTTGATACTACGACTGTTATTATACGACACGGGTAGAAAGAAAAACTGCGTTGATACCCGCGCTTTCTAATGATGCCATCTAATCGGCACAAAGAGTTGGCCTCTGACTATGTTGTCCTGCAGGCTGCTGATCTCTGTCATCTGTGAACACTGGGTCAGAGACATATTCCAAAGAGTAACTTTCTGTTGACCACTTGCGCGTATCAACAGTGATACGAGCCAGCGGCGAATCCGGCGATCGGGTCTCTTGCAGGAATTAGTAGCAACGGTGACCGAGCATCTGTCTCCAAGCACCTATCTCTAACGTAGCAGTGGATCACTGGATACTGAGGAGACGACGCCAAAAAGCCGGGTTCACTTCCTAGTCAATCGAAACTCCTGCGCTCGTAGATACACTGATATGAACAAAGCAGAGTACCTGTCATCGGGCGCTCAGTGAACAGAGAAAAGAAGTGCGTGGCGATCAGTCAAGCTGCACTTCACAATCGGACGTATCTTAAGGTTTACTGATCATGTCAACTTCCTTCCTCAACCAAGCTTGCCACTGCTGATCATGTAAGATACTGCGGACTCTAGCTTGAAGCCATTCTGTGTTTCCCCAGAAACCCCACGAGGCCTGAAACCTACACCAATCCACCAGTGCTGTTTCCCAGTGCCTCTGGAACTCGTTCCAGTCGTAAGCTGGTGCCGAAATATTATTTGCACTTCCGAGTAAATGTTCGCGGTACAGGTTCAACAACGCTTTCTCACCCTCGCTCATAGTCAACTGGCTAGACATCTGTTCTGGATGGACCAGCATTTTCAAAGGCACGGAACATGTGAAAAACTTGGCCAAATCGCAAACACCAAGACCAAGACCTACATATTGGAAGTCGAAGAAGGCCACCTCATCGCCACTTTCGGTAGAATACATATTTTCCGACTTGACGTCTCCGTGCAAATAAGTCTCATGGGACCGTCCACAAGGTGTTAGAAAGCAAGCTGCCAATTGCGCGATTGACATGGACAAAGGCGAAATAGGTTGACATAACAAAGCTGACCATTCCGAATTTTCGTCCTTGCTAAGCGACTTGTACTCGGTTTGTCGTGTAGCTAGGTAAGTGTAGCCTCCGTTCAGCCATACCCCTTCTCTTTGCACATGCCCTTTTGATCTTCTCAATCTGGCCTCCGCCAGTGGTGGCAAGATTAACTTTGAGCGTCGAAACTGTGTGCCTCTCCAGTAGCTTCTGTGGAATTTGGATAGCCATATCAAAGCAGAGTATACCTGACATGTGGTAAGAAAGGCTCGTTTCCCTCCAGGCACAGGATATCGCAGCCGCAAATCAGTCATTAAAGTGGCTTTGATGCTCCCAAATCCCGCTGCCATCGCTTTCTCGAGCATGTTTGACGTAGTTGCAAGACACTTGGCAAGTGGCAGTTCTTCGAGCGTTGGTGCAATGCTGTCGTAGAAAAATTGTTCGACTTCGTAGCTTAACAGTTTCCTTATATGTCCTTCATCGTAGAGTTCAGATGGCGCAGACACAATTTTTAGGATGAGCTGTTCCGTGTTGTTCGACTGTGTTGAGCATTCCTGAACGGTACCGGGCGATGCCCTCAGTCGGCGTGCTTTCAAGGCACAAACGTGGCCGTAGCTAGCCCAAAGCTCCTGAAGCTTAGTGCAAGAAACAAGCTCGAGATCAATCCATCCGAGCATCTCTTTTGCAATAGCTGCGGGCTCAATTCTGGCGGCACTACTCATCGTGAACAAGTGGCTGAACGACACACTACCATTGACTTTCTTCAAGTCGCGGAAGTCGATGTCCACGGGGCAAAAAGTTGCTGAAGATCGGTAGGTTGACGTGGAAAGGGTTAGTTTTCCCAGAGAATAGAGCAAACACGTACGGAGTACAATGGGGGGTCGCAAAAAAAATACAGTGGCCCCAAGTGAAAAAGGCGACAGTCTCTCCACTTTTCGTCGCGACGCGTCAATTTAGCTTCATCCACACAAACCAATCCATCATCTAATAGAGCAGCCATGGCTACGCCACCACGCCCTTTGAAGCCATTCAAAAAACATTCGACGGCACGCACTAGGAATCGCGTCTATTCAGCCTTAACAGCAGGTAAATCAGCCTAGCAGATCACTAATGACGAGGGAATTCCGTACCACTCCACTCCGTCCCGTTTTCCCTCACATCACATCCCCCAAAACACCAAAAAAGGGCATTTCCGAAGACAACTTCCAGCAATTTCACTTAGGCCTCAACCAATAATTTATTCGATCATGAAAAGTGCCTCATGTCACCTCAAGTTAAGGCCACTTTCGCCGACAAGGCTGCTCGCGACATCATGATCGCTTAAAAGTAATCTTGTTATATATTTGGAATGCGAAGTGTCAGTGCAAGGGCCTAATAAGGGACTTGGAACGAAATCATCTTCCGTTCATAGCGCCATACACAAGTTTGGCTCTCTGAAGGGTCTCGAGAGGCCTTTATTGAGTCTTCACTTCGGATTTGACCGCTCATCAGATTGGCTGTTGAATATATGTAGATCGTAGGCTTCTCAAGCTGTTTGAAGTCTCTTCCCCATTCAGCCTTTTCCCTCTTCTTTGTTGTAATAATGCAGACGGTATTGGGAACTACAACGAGGAAGAAACAACTCGAGAACCCCATGACCCGAATTAGAAAGCCAACCCGATGTGCGGTCAGATCCGGCTTAAACTATTGGCTCGCCTAGTAACACGAAGTAACGAGAGGGATTGGGAAGTCGTAAGCCGTACCAGGTTTAATGATGTTGACGTGACTATCTCCCAAGCCTCACGTTGTAACTTGATCAATTGAAGACTGTGAGTTCAGTCCCAAAAGTGCGTGGATGCACTTGGTGGTAAGTCATCCTTCCCAGAGCCCCAATTACTCTCTACGGGGCCGAGTATGAGTTCTAATAGTCCACCTTCGTTAAAGAATGCATGTGTAAGCCAGGATTTATGAAATGGTTTCCCATTCAAACGGGCGCGTTGTATGTAGATATTCTCATAACCCTCGTCAAAGTTGATGTTTCGAATTATTGCCAATTGGCCGGTGGCTGGGCTCTCTATGGCAACTTCGGGGAAAAATGGTGGTATGATTAAATATACATTTTGTCCACTCATGGGATAGAGCCCCATCATGGTCAAGGCGGCGAAGCTTCCCATTGCGCCGGAGTCGTCGTTGCCAGGAATGCCAGCAATAGTGTCGTTGAAAGCACTGGGTATATACTGATGCGCGTAATGAGAAGAAAGGCCGGGGCGGCCAGCGAAGTGGAACAGATATATGAGGAGGTATGATTGCTCATTTCCAATATAGAATAGACCAGGTGTATTGTGAAGAAACTCCAGACGGCGAATGAACTCTTCTTGGCCGCCTAATGTAGTGATCAGTGTTGCTTGGTCATGAGGAACGTAGAAAGTATATAGCCATGCTCCGCCTTCGTACGTCTCGTGACCGTCGGCATTCAAGTAACATGAGGTGAAATTGAATAAGCCACTACAAATGGATGGATCTTGGTATCCGAAAGTTCCATTCAAATATCTGGGCTGCAGAAAGCCCTGAAATCCGCTATCAACTAGATCGCCGACATTGGGGCTTCCGGTGGTATTGAGGCGTGATCGAGAAGTTGGATTGAACATATTCTTCCAATTGCGTGATCTTTCTAGGTACTTCTCCGCGTCCCTGGTCTTGTTCATCATTTTGGCCATTTCCGCAATGCAGAAATCGTTATATGAATATTCTATGGTCCGCGATATGGACCTCGTGAAGAGACCAACACCAAAAGGATCAAAGTCATCGGTCGGAATATAACCCTTCGTTTTCCAGCTGTGAAGACCGCCACGACCTCCTGTTGTCCAAATAGAAGGTTCGTCTAGGCAAGAGTCAGTTTAAGAATTTGGACGAGCACAACTGATTGCGGCAGCGAGTCGGCCGGTACTCACCCTCGGCGTCAGATATCACAGCCGTATAAGCTGTTTCCCAGTCTATATTCGATTGCAGACCTTTGGCATAAGAGTCTGCAAGCAGATTGTCGGCATTACTGCCGCCTTGAGTAAAACCCTTGCATAGAGACATTCGACAGTCCGGGAGCTTGCCCTCGTGACGAAAAATGTCGATCAATGAGCGAACCATGAGTGCTTGTGCGTCGGGATCGATAAGAGTTATTAAAGGATGGGTACTCCGAAAGCTGTCCCAAATACAGTAGTACGAGTCAAAATACGGCTCATCGCTGTCCCATAGTGGATTTTCATCTGTCAATGTCAGCGCATGGTTCACTTCACGGTTGTGTCTGGTAGGCAGTAATAGTATCATACTTGTGTAATCCTGTGGAGAGAGAAGTGCTCGATACAAGCCACTCCAGAATGTTCTTTGCAAGGCCTTCGATACTCCAACATTGTTTACCTGGACAGGCTTCAACTTTTCTTG
Source organism: Claviceps quebecensis (assembly GCA_004016085.1). Classification (NCBI taxonomy): domain Eukaryota; kingdom Fungi; phylum Ascomycota; class Sordariomycetes; order Hypocreales; family Clavicipitaceae; genus Claviceps; species Claviceps quebecensis. Next base: position 10,105 of record QEQW01000724.1, read on the forward strand.
CCAAACCTTTTCAGCAGCTGCTCTTACCTTATCGAAATCGAAATCGGGTATTTCTTGTTCCGCATTTCGACAAGCTTTTTCCATACTGATGAATGACAGGCCGACCCGGGCCTTGATACGGTTCGACTTTGGCGGACGAAATTGAACCCACGCACCTCCTGGTACGACATTTCCATCACTCGGCAATCGAAGAGTCTTCGGCTCGGATGCTGCCCGGCTGTTCATAAAAACTCCAGTGTCACGAACCTCTGCTCCATGGAAATCAGCACAAAAGAATGAATCATACGTCCCAATTCCAAAGGACGGACTGAAGGTTCCGAATCCAACTATGCGACCAGTCTTGGAATCGACCTGAACGCTCCCGTTGCTTCTGGAGTTTGAGAGATCCGTTAAGTCGATCAGTATCAAAGGGCTATAAGGCATTTTTGGCTGTGTCTCATTGCCATTGCGTTTTGTAGGGATTCCATCTATTGGAAAAGTAAATCTGTACAGGGCGACATGGTCGGTTACGGTCATCTCTGCATGGATTGAAGTGTTCAATGACAGCGCAAAATAGCCCGGGCGAGCCTCGACGGTTTCGTTGACTTTTCGAGATGCCCTCGTAACTTTGGAGAAATAGCAATTGTTTAAGATGTCACCTTCACACCCACTCTGGGGATAAAGAGGAAAGTTTCCCAGGGATGCCCCCTACTACATCATCAGCACAATGGAAAATGAGCAAAAGATGAGATACTGACCCCGCCAGTTCCACTATCGTGCATGTGTGAGAATCCAGTAACTACGTTGAGGTCAGTAAAACTCTTTACTGTAGATACGTATTTAGTTTCTGAGTGCATACTATCGCCGTCATTAGACGCAAATCCGCCTTGAATCTCTTTGTCGCCGTCTGCGACCGCTTTGGCCATGCCGTAAGGTAAGCTGGCACCTGGAAATACGTGCCCTGGTGATTCACGATCAGTATTGATGAGCACGACCAACTGAATAAGAAGGAACGCAACCACTGCCAACAGGGTTGTCACAATTACCTCCATTCGACGTCCCTATCAAAGGATCGATAAAATCTAGCACATTGAACCGAGAAAGCGATAAAGTAGTCTGCACGAGAGCTAACAAGGAGTTGAGAAGAGTAGGTAATAATCGCGCCATGATTGCAATTGAGGTGGTGATGTTCTCCGCTGAGGAAGCACTTTCTTCAGTCAGTGCAATCGTGTCGAGTTCATTACGCTTCAGAGCAGCGCATATGACAATGATACGTTATTGCTACGTCTCCAAAAAAGGGGTCTCGCGGCACGAGAGGCGAATCAGTTTGGTAGAGAAAAGAGAACTAAGCCAGGAGGGAAACATGCTATTATAGAAGGTCTGCAGCGCCTACGGCCAGAGATGATACGTAGATCTTGCCTGCACACTTGAGTGTGGCTAATGACATGTTGCTGCATCCGCTACCCAGATAGGAAGGCGGCATCGAAGCCATGCAGCAGGAGCTACACCAGTGTCACCCAGCAGCCGTCCTTTGAAGTCAATCATACGCCGCCGACCGTCACAGTTCGAAGTAGATCACAGATGGGCGGGGGCTTTACGAGCCTCGGACGGAGCAGAGGTGGGGCATCGCGGCCATCTACCTAAGCTTGGGGAGGTAGTGACAGTGACGTTCCACAACATGGTGGACGCCGATGGGAAATTCGAAAAGACTTCCCCCGGACAGCTATTGTCTTTTATCCGGTCTGTGTTTAGACATTCGCGGAGTTGCTCTCCGTAAAATCGGCTCGGGTCGCGGGAGAGGCCATAGTTGACAAGCATTCTGCAGTCAGCGAACATCGACACTTTCAGGCTGCTCAGCCAGTTGTGATATCGATTTCTGCGGTCAGTCGTGAGTAAGCCGGGCGGATGACGAGAAGCATAAGGGGGAAGAAAGAAATGGACTCATGGAGACACCGCAGGCGAAAAGCAGACTAGCATCACTTGAATAGGAGAACTGACGATGCTAGCTACAAACATCGTGCAGCGATAGCGCCAAAGCAGCTACTTCAACACCCACCTCGACTACTAAATTACCGACAACGCCATTGACTGCTGTGAACCAACCAGGCCGGACTGCGTAAGCAATCGTCACCTTTGCACAGATTCGACGTCGCAAGATTCAAGACCCGTACGTTGACGTTGTTGATAGTGAGGTGCGAACCGCAGCGTAAAGTCGAGTTAGGACCAACTGTTTGTGACGGATGTCAGCAGCACTCACTGATTTCGTAACGCGCGTGACTAACTCACTGATACCCATCATTTTCATCAAGCTAAGAAGGGGGCATCAAATGAGGGTGCGGATGGCGGCGCACAACTAGACGATGACGATACAGCGTGCTGATGATCAGGAAGAGCTGGACCAGACGAAACTGGGTGCCGAGCAGCAACTCCAAGATGACGAGGATTAAGTAAGGGAAGGTGAATTGAGAGACCGGCAGTGAAGACGAAGATAGCGATGGATCAAACGACGACGAGGGCGACAAAAGAGAGCGACTCAGAGTGTCGCAAACTGTCTCATCGAAGCAGAGAAGGTTCGCTGTGGTGGCGTACAGAATTGCGAAAAGAGACAAGGTCCGGTGAACTCAAGTAGCAGATCGTGCTTATCGGAAAGAGCCTTGCCAGAACTGTCGGTCCTTGCCCCGCTTTCAGTCGACCACCCAATCACCCTGCAGTTCTGCTATTT